>JAHRHJ020000629.1:0-59233 GCA_019776745.2 Taxus chinensis
GCACACTCAATTTACCTTGCTAATTATGCGAAACAATTGCATTGAAAAACTATTGCGTATAATACCTTGTCATCTAATTTGTAAAACTCCATGCACACCTGTCTGTCCCATTGTGTGCTTTGATTACATAATTTGTGCGTGCATTTTTGTAAAACCAACATAATCAACGAATTGTTAAGCCTACGAATCCTGTTTTCTATCGTTCCCCTTTATCCTTTTGTGTGTTTGCCCATACTTATTAAAAATTCCAAAGCGGTGTAGGATTTCTGTAAACCTCGGATTTACTACATCATTTTGGACGAGATCGAAAGGTTGGGGAAAATGTTTTGTCGAATATGCATTTTACTTAGACAGTGTACTTGTTTAAAGTTTCCAAAACTTATTAAAATCCCATTTTATGTTATGATGACAACTCATTATGGTTAGGAAAATCGCATTCATTGATGCATTTATTTCAAACGATTGAAAATCTGAGCAAGAAAAACCATTTAAATATCCTATAATCGTATCATTCCGGAGATAACTTTCTTTTTGGTATTTATCTTTACAAAACAATCTGCAATCGTGAAATTACCACACTGAAATACCTTTTAAACTATTTATAATACAAAAAAAATTATTAGCTAAGCATACATGTGTTTTCTTTCCTCTTTTAGAGGTCTAAATTTTCACAGTTTGGAGTATGCTAGTGAGAGAAGTTATTGGGTTTTGTACCTTACATTTTCCCTATAGAAGAAATTTAGAAATTAAGGACTCATATCAAGACCATTTTTCAACAGAACATCGATTGTGATACCCATTATCCCAAATATAGCCAGGAATTTCTATAAATAATTTACATACATGTTTATGCGTTCCACACTGCAAAACCAACATTTGAAAATGGTCCATGTAGATTATGAAGTGATAAATGTCATCAAACTATTAGAAATATCCCATTTATAACAAGTTGGACGGATTTCAAGAGAAAAGGTTGTAGGTTTAACTAATACCAAGAGTATTGAGGGGAAATTTTTCCCCTGCATTTGAAAATACTATAACCAGTCTATCCATGCCAAATATGGCGTTGTATAGTCATGGTTGGAAACATATTTTGTCACTAATATGGGTCATAACAAGTAATATTCTATATTTATCCACAAGATAATGACTTGATTATAGGTTATACATAGTCATTTCTTAGCATAATTTTGGTATGTATACATTTTGTATCAAAAAAATTATAGGTATTGTCTTTCCTAGGAAGTAGAAGCATAGTTGAAGGCCCTCAACCAATTTTACAAATTCCTACTTAGATATATGTTATCCCCATATTAATTAGGGCTGCGTGGAAGTGTCTTATATTGTAAGGACAGTAAATTTAATTCTCACCTTAAATCCATGCTTGTGCTTGTATCAAAGAAATCTTATTTAGATTCAATAAATTCAAACACAAAGAAAGAATGTAAGAATTCAATCTATACAAAATATTTTCACACATTCAATTTATGTTACATTGTAATAAACAAATTATTTTTAAAAAATCATTCCTTGATATAAACAATGCCACATACTCTGTCTTCATATCAAGAAAATTTACATTATGTGTGGCGTCATACTTAAAGTCTAACAATTCTTTCCGACACTAATCTAGTTTAATGTTAATAGTTTTGTAATTTTGATACAAATTTAATATACATTTATGATAATGAATTTGGATATAAATTTGTTAATAGGAGAGCATTTTTTCATTTTTAATTAAAAAATCACCAAAACTTCAACTCGATCAAGTTCTTAGACATTTGTAACATCTAATATATTATTATTTTATTAGTTTATTCGGTAAAGGTTTTTGCACTGGGACTTACCTAGGAACAATAATGAAAAAAAAAACAAGACGAAGAATGAAGCTACAAAAGAAAACAAAAAAAACGGCACACTACCGAGACGGCTATAACAAAGACAACAAACATACCACAACACAAAAACAGCTGTAGTTCAACCCAAAGTAAAAGAATGATATTGAGGAGCATGTGAGAAAGGGCTGATTGCAACTTAGAAGAGGAATCTTTTTTTGTTTTGGCCAAACATCCACTCCTTTCTTGATAAAAACTCCTCAATGGTTGTCTAGGGACCGTAAGGGAGGATAATGGCAAGAGAAGTAATGTCAAAAGTCAGTCCTATCAAGAAGAAAGAAGATGGTGGCTACCGTGTCCCCCCAATTCATCCTTAAGGGATCAGGGAGGATAGTACCGATTACTTTATATGCGCATGAGGAGGAGGAAAACAAATAAAAAATTTAATCTTAGAGGGGAAGGTATCTGAAAATGAATTGAGTGACATGATCAGAAGGGGCATTAAAATTAAAGTGTGAAAGGAGCGGATTCTTCCACCAAGATGGAGGTAGACCATTTTTATTCTTGAACACACAAAAAACAACCTCCAACAAATGTCAATTCAAACATTCGAATGCAGCAAAGGCTAAACCTTTCATAGTCAAGACGTTGCATCCATGTACCTGTCTCCAATATCCAGATTGATATTTTCTGTAAGTTATGGAGATGTCTAAAATCAAAAAATATGAGCGTATGTGATATGCAAATTCTGGGAGTGGTAGAATCTAATATTTTTATAACGCACCACCAACTTGTTTCCAATGGCTTCAAGACATAATTATCCCAAAATTGTAAGGGAAGACCATAGTCTACCTGATGGTAAATTGTATCGATGGATCTTTCAAAGGATAAAGAAGAGGGATACCATAGTTTTGGTCTGAGACCATAATGATCCCCCAATCTAATACCACATTATGGATGGCCTCCGGTCCTCATAGATTCAAAAAACAAATATGAAATAGGCATTAGAATAGGGAGATAGTTCACTAACTTGATTTTAGGGGCCCCATTCTTTCACATATAATGCCAGTTGATGAGCATAGGCGAGAAGTGATTGTTGAAACTTGAAAATATCCATGCCTACATATGCTGTCCTCCAAATTCTGTACTTTCTACATAATATCATCCTCAAAGCTGTCACATCAGGGACGTCCGTAGCAGGTTTTGTAGGGGAAAGTACCTCACCTAACCCTCCATGTTTTTTCCTTTATAGTGTCAGCGAAGATTTCCTAGTGGATGTAGTAGACAGAAAAACCCACGACACTTGCTGATGGCCCCCCCATTCGACCCGCTTCACTCGACAGACAGGCCCCCCATCTCCACCGCTGTAAAAAATTTGACGTCCACCTGTAGAGATCCCTTTCCTCCATTTTTAACTTACAACGACACTTGAATGGGATGGGAAAATGACACAAGAACGAGCCACCTCCATTCCATACTCTCATTACGCCACCCATAGGTGAGTGCTAGCTCCATTACGCCACCATAGAGATACATATACCTCCTACCATTAGAACTAGCGCCGCCTTTCGCCATTCATCTCTGCAACCAATTTAGGGTTAGAGTTCATGATCTTCATATTAGGCATCTATTATTTTTTTGAAAAATATCTCTCTATTAAAAAATAGGGTGGGATACAATACTAATAATACAAAATAGGGTGTCGTGGAAGTAACAACCCAAATCCAAAAAAAGATGGAGTAAAAAAGGAGAAAAACACGTGAGCCACGTTATTAACACCTTACATCAAATTTCATAAGATTTCAATCAAAAAGGGGCCATCTGTTATTTTTAAGAAAGGCCACAAAAAAATCAAGTTTGCTACTTTTATGGTAACGTCAGTTATACATAGTACATGTATACATACGTAATGAGATTTTTTAAAAATAAAATAAATCCATCCCAAGTGGCATTGCAAAGTAGTTAAGTTCTTCTTAGTGTAGTTATATTTAATTTATTGTATCCTTGTCAATAATTTTATTTAGTCAGAGCACACAATTAATATGTGAGAGGTTTTAAGAAGTGTATTTAATTGAACGTGTAATGAGCTTTTGCCCCCCACACACTAGTTGATTCGTAGCCTGACGCCCAGCCCCAGAACAAAATCGAAAATAAGTGAGAGGTCTTAACCAATATATTTTTAAACGGGATTCTTGCCCACACGATCGGCCCCCCCACCCTGATACAATTTTTTATATTTTTTCAAATTTAGATAGGCCCAATCAATAGATTTGAAAAATATTGGACAATTTTGTGTATAAGTTGGGTATAACCATTTTATCGATAATTTACTTTGATTAATATGAAATACTTAATTTTAATATTGAAAATTTCAAATCTTTAAATTTTTGAAAATAACTTAATACATTATCTTTATGGATGGAATCTAGTTTTATAAATCTAAAGTCTCATCTAATAGCTTAGTTGGTTAGAAATTCCTTAAGAGGAGGCTTGAGGTCAACTCTCATTTGAGTAAAAACTAAGTAGTGGTAACTTGACCTAAAGGATGCCAATTGAAAGAAATGAATGATTCGATTAGATATTTTTGAATAATAAGGTCCTTTGGCCATGAGAAATGATTCATAGGAACCAAGTGTGGGAAGTGCGACCTTGAGGAAGAAATGATTCAAAGTAACCAATGGTATAGTAAGAAAGGGGCCTCTAACAAAGAGTCAAAACAAAAAAGTTAAGAAATGTGTATATTAAATAATTTTGAACATTTCTATGCCAACTAAACACTTACTAGGGATTAATTTGCAATTATGATGTCTTCCAAAAAGTTTTCAACGATTAGTTCTCTTCTACATGACTATTTGGGATTACATAAAGATCACTTTATCTAAATTTTCCGATGCACAACCAAACTTATATTAATGTGCAAAGATTGAAAATTTTGATAAAGAAATACACATTTCGTTTTCATTATTGGTATAGGCATCAACACATACAAAATAGCATCAACCTACCTTAATTTATACTCTCGCCATCACTATTTTTTCACATATTACATTGCATCTATTATGCCATGCGTTATGGCCTATATGAACAATGAAAATACAATATTACATCATATTTTATAGTTACACTATTAAAGATGATGTGGGGAAAAAAAGGAAATTATTTTTCTTAAAATTATATGAATTTTGAAGATTCAAATTAAGGAGGAAAGGTATTAACAACTTAAATTATGTTTAAGGAGTGTATATAATATGTAAATTAGAAGTATATTACAAACACAATGTTTTTTTGTATCAAAAATTGGTTTTAAAACATTTGTAAACAAAATAAATTATAATTATCTCCAAATTTTTAAATATATAGATATAATCGATTCAAAAATAATAAAATATTGGTACTAAAAACATGGTAAACTATATTTATTGATGGTATAATTTAACACTGAGCACATCTAGTTGGTACAGTCAACGTCGACCCTCATGTGGCTGTCAAAATGTGTGAAACGATGCTAACGACACAACTCATCCATACCATCCCCCACACCCCTCTTTCGAGGGCACCTAGTGGGCCCCCCACACCACAATATAGAATTTTCATTCCATTTAATACGTTTACAAAATTATCCCGGTCTCATCCAATTGCCTTGCCTCTGTTCCATTTCTAGAATGCACTCATGATAGCGTGAGGTCAACTATGAGGCATGATGCCATGGATTTCGCCCGAGCTTCATATTATATATTCCATGTCAAGTTATCTTACTACGATTGACAAACTCTCGTTCAGGTAAGATCTGTATATAAAATTAATAAGCTCTCCCTTTTATATGTAAATAATGATAAAAACACATGGTTTTATGTCAATTATTTATTGATTGCCATAGTTGAGATGGGAGAGCGATAGATGCATTCAAGTGCTCCATTATGATTGTGCATGAAGCACACTATAATCCATGCATTTAAGTGAATATGGTATAAAAAATAAGTTTGTATGTCCTTGCAATGAATACTAACGATTGAATAATATAATCTTTACAGTTCTAAACACTATCACAAACCTGTTCTATGCTTCACATTTTCTACATGTCTACTGGCGTAGTTGAAACTATTTGACAATTACTTATTCTTTTATGGTGTTATGGATGTCCAATCATGTATAAAGCCCCTATTTGGCACAAGAGGTATGATGCTAGCAAAGGTTCTAGAATTTGGCTTTAAAACATGCTAATTTCATTGAATTCAAATTTATAAAGCCTTTTCAAAAAAATATGTTTTGTGCATTATCTGAAATCAATGATTGTCATGAGAGCACATTAATTGTGCATTTGTCAAAAAATTTCAGTCCCTTGTCTATGATTTTTCATTGTACATACTTGTCTATCAGGGGCAGATTACAACTACAATATTTGACAAAATTCCTCAATCCACTAGCTTTAGGAGTCCATACATTATTTGAAAGCTTCCCATTTTTAGACAAAGGCAGGGATGATGTTAGAAAATGTTGTGAAATTTTATTTACACAGAGCCAATTAATTTTCTTGAAAAGTTTTCTTAAAGGCCTTTTCCACAATCCATTTCGTGCCTAGGCTCAATCAATGTGCCCAATAGAACAAATATCTGATTGGCGTAAAAATTTCCATGTAAGCCTTTTAAGATTTCTACTCATATGATATTTTGGATATATATTAAAAAACCAATCATGGGTATGTCTCGCATTATGACATTATAAAGCATTTCCCTTATACAAAATAGCTTTTTATGGGTTTTTTCTTATTGCCATTGCCTTTCCTTTGTTGTAAAATAATGTAATTTGGCGGACATTGATATAAACACAAACAACGGTTTTGTGCATACAATAAACCCCTTTCTCGTTACAGTTTTACTCATCTAGTGTTGATTGTATCAGAAACCACGAATGGTTATGCTCAGTTATTGTTGTGATTTTGTTATATTATTTTTTGAGATAGAAGCCTTTTGCACACAAATTCATTTGACAATAGGCATGTGACGATTTCTTAAAAAAGAATTAGTTTATTGAATACATACATTAATTCATATTTTCAGTAGCCATAGGTTTTTGTTGGCATGAATAGATTTCATTTATGTAGAAGTGGTACTTTAAGTATTTTATAGCTATATCACACATTTTTTGAATCAACATTATTGAGTTTAATTTTTCAAATGTTCCCAATTACAAATTACTTAGCTATTCATATTTTGTTCTAGATTCATAATTTATTGTCGATCCCAATCTCATTAAATTGTGAGATTAGAATAGTTGCAGCTTTTAGTTAGGAACAACATAACAACCACACAAGTACTGGGAAAGGAGAAACAAACAAAAGTAAATCTCAATAAAAAAAATACTAATGAGAATTAAATTGGAAGGAAAATTATGTTGTGATAGCTAAATTGGTTATTCATGGTATCCTCTGTCCGGTTGAATATTTAATTGAGTTAATATTTATTCACATTTTTACTAAAAGTTCCAAATCCAAAAGTATTCTACATAAAATCATGTCCTCTCCATTTCATAAGGGAAACTATGAAAAATTTAAATATCTAAAATGTTTTCGACTAGTCTAAAACCAATTCATTGACGATACCAAATGTGTACATTGAGGTTATAGAAGCCACCACATATAAAACGTATAGATGGAACAGTGGAAAAATTGTAGGAGGGGTCCTCTGTAAATATTATGAATGTTTATTTAAGTAGCGACATGTCCGTAGACTATTTAATTTACATTCTTCTATTTTTAAAAACATTATATTTGTTGTTCAAAATCTGGATGAATTTTAAATAACTATTCCCCTATACGTATAAACCTTCAAGGTGGCATTGTAGTATTTTATATTGTATTCATGGTAGAGGACAAAAAACAAAGCACAATAGAAAGAAATTAGAACAAAATGCTTATAACTCAGGGAGATGAATTAGCACATTATAGAGAGTCTTTCATGAAATGGGATTTAGGGTTTTAGGTTTTTTTTAAAGGTTTAATTTGTTTCCCCAACCATTGATATGATAATTTTTTTGTTAATAAATATACCGATTTTTCAAATTGTACGTAACAAAAAATAGGTTTTCTACTAAACCCCCCCCCCCCCGCCCCGATATGCGGGTAGTTAGTTCCATTGGGAATTTTGTTTACAAACCTCCTTATGGATTATTATATTGTATATGTATAATTTTTCAAGGTTGTGGGCTACTATGTTTTTGGAGCAAAATAAGTAGTGATGTTTTCGTTTTTTCTAATTTGAATCGTTCACCCAATGGATGAATCTTCATGGACCTACTCAATATGTCATTACTACAATCACAGGTATGTTTATGATATCCACACAAAATATTGTGGTTCAAAAAAGTTTCATTGCTTCCAATAGAACAAGGTTTAGGTTTAGAGGATGATTTTCTGAGGTCATTATTAAGTTGTTACCTTTTGTATGTTTCAATTTATAATATCTGTGTAGTATAAACCATAGAGTTCAGATTTGTTAGAGCCTTATGGAGAAATACTCGATTTCGATAAAACCCATAGTGATTTTTAAGTATTTAAAATTATCATACTAAATATTTAGTGTGTGGTGTTTTCCTATTGTAAATTCATTTTGGACTTACACGAAAAGAATATGGAAGTTATGAATTTTACGAATACTTAACACGCCATATTTTTTTTAAAGGGATTCAAATTATCATGCAAAGTTTTTGTGGACCCATAACCACTTTCTTTGATCAACTTAGCATGCTAGTTTTCAAAACATTAAGAAATAAACTTTCACTATAAAGGAGTGACACTATTTTATGTTAGAAACTATTACCAAAAATCTATTAGAGGAAATAAAAATGTAGTATAAAAATCACGGAAAAATAAGTATGTGACGAAGTCATGAAAAAATGCAAAAAAAAGGAAAGTTCTAAATAGAGATTTTGAGAAGGTTTTTGTCCACTTGGCATTTATACGAAAAACCCCTATGTTTTATCAAGAGACCATTTGTAGATCATCTGCTTTGAAGGAGGATGGATTTGTTCACATTCTTGTTCATTACAACACATCTAATATACAGGATTTCATTATAATACTCTCGCTCGATAGTACCAAACTGAGAATTTACAGAAAGAAAATGGTTCATCAAGAAATATCAAAAAGATTTTATTTACATCCAAAAAAAAAATGGTAAAGAAGTCGATTACAATGGAAAAGAAAGAATTAAGTTTAAATTAAATTATTAGAATAAAATTGTGAATTAAAAGATCTTACTACTATGTATAAATCATATTAGTGGCTAAAGATGGGTGAGATCAAGGTAACTGTGGTGTGGTAGATGACACTTGCTCAGGGAGTGTATTCTTTTGTGTAAAATAAACTAGTTATAAAAACATGCCATGTGTGGTTATTCACTTGATGTTTACTGGTTTTCAATCAAATAACCAATCCCAGATCGCATCTAGTTTATATCAGCTGAAGGGTATCCATAACATTGTTCCTTTGGAACAACATGGAATTTTGCTTCTATTTTAGTGGATTCTAGTGATAATAAGTGTTTTAACAGTGTATTAAATAGTCCAAAGCACAACACCATGGTATGAGAAATATTGGCATAAAATAATCAAGTAAACACTGTAGAATTATAACACAACACAAGAGATATGGGTGGCCAAGATGCCTAAATATTTAATATCTACAGAATAAGACCCTTATGGTGGGGTTAGTGGTGGGTCGGGTAAACCATCAATGCTCCTTAAGGAGGATGTACACTCCAACATCTCTAAGATCGGGGAGAATCCACTTGAGGGGAACTCCAATCATAACTCTACCAATGTAAGATAAGACTCACTCATATTCCCATCACATGATACTCCACCTCCCTTATACGAAATTCACATTACTCTTATAGAGGGTCACACTAATCCCCCATGTAGGCTGAATCATTACCCAATTATAATAATTCCTATTGTCGACTACTAGGGTATGCGTGGCAACACATGTCGGCATCTCCATCAACCCATATCCTTATATTGATATCCAAATAGGGAATGCATCACTTGATCTTCGACATTGTTTCATCCCCAAAACATAAGAAGAAAGGGAATTAATGAGGGTGCTTTTAAATTTAAAAACAATTGCGCATGCTCGAATCATCCAACCCACCCATATTGAGAACCTGTGAGAATGATGCTTAAACCTGTCCAGATCCATTAGACTAATCTATTTCCAATTCCTTTTTCCATATGTGATCCTCCTCGGTATCGATCATATCCATAATAATTATTCCAATGATTCCATGTCATATATAATTTGTGACTCCATTAATTCCGTTGTATTAGCCCTGATATTGCACTCTAACCTTGCATAGTTATTATTAGATTTCTGACCCGTATGTCGGCCTAAAAATACACTCCAGGATTTGTCCCGGTCATGATGATGTGGGTTGGCGACTATGCGCGCAACCTGGGATCCGAAACCGTATCAACATTGTTTGAGAGGGGAGAGGACAGACAGGGTTGCTAGGCTATGTGGATTCTGAGTAGATAATTATTTATTTTATTTTTCATCTTTTTTTAAGCCTCTCTTTGGGAAATCTTTATTCCCTTCTTCATCATCTTCAAACTTCGTCTTCATGATCCTCCTTTCTATTCTAATTGTGTCCCTCTATAAGTGTGAATCTTGCCCCCGACGTGTCCAGTTGTATTTTCTCTTGCTCTGACCTCATTTATATGAAAGGGATAATCACAAAAAAGTGCTGATTCTATATGGAGAGATGACATTCTATGTTATCCAAAAAAAAAAATGCAACTCAGACCACCTTTTTCACCTAAGGTAAGTGTCTCCAAGATCCGGAGACCCAGGAGATTTGGGGATTCATTGGAACCCTAAAAAATGAATATTGCTTGGGCCGATCGAGGGCAAGCTTTAGGCAATTGTGCTCGTAAGGAACCCCCCGCTTTGGAATTGAACCAGAGAGAGTCTTAAGAAATAAGAGCATTACCATTCAAATTTCACAAACAAACTCTCTTCAAATATGCGTTAGGAAGATCAACTTTGTTCATTTTTTGTCCTGAACTTTGCTTGCCATTGTTAAGCCACATAACATTGAGTGAAGAAGATATAACAATCAAATGGACATCTTAAGGAAGGGAAAGCTTTGATGGTCCATCAAAAGAAAGAAGTATATACACAACCACCAACTCTTTTTGATCCTATTTTCTCCAGGATTCACACTTATGCCTTGGTGATAGTGATACTTATCTCTTCAATCTAGTTCAAAAGAACAAAAAGAAGAAACCAAAAATCCAAAATGCCTTTTCAGTCAAGGCATGGCAGGCTCTATGAAAGTAAGATATCCTCCTATAACAAACGTTCAAGCATCTGGTTTTCGAACAATAAGATCAATTGCTAGTCGCCCATGTAGGAGTTAAATATTTCTTTCTATCAGAAGCATTTGCAATGAAAGGAGTGAGCAGGATGGGTATTAACTCGTTGTCATGGAGTTATAACATTGAGTGATCTAGTTCACTAAGCTATTTTGTGGTAAAGGGTGTAGAAAAAATGAAAAAAAACTAGCCTTAAAGTCAAGCAAGAATCGGAGCAAACAGAGAAAAAAGAGGCATTTTTGTCCTACATAATAGTCAAGAAGAAGAAGATTTACTAATGTTACTGGCCTATTGTGGATCAGCCATGGTGGTTGTGTTTTGGTGTACTTCCTTCAACAGGCATTGTGTCCTCATAGATGAATAAAACAAAAAAAGAAAGATTTAAGACGCCAAGCCATTACCCATATGTTCATTGATGGTGTCCTTGTTTTTTAAACAGGGACATCAATGGTGTATGCTAAGAGCTATTGGGACATATCAGGACTCGAAAGAGTGTTAAAGAATTCCATGTGGGGGGGTTACTGGGAGGTCATGTTTTATTAAGGGTGACAAACACTCAAAATCATGAAAGCAATTATATTGGCACCAAGGGTTTGGTGATTGTACACTATGATCAGAAGGCTGTAAGAATGTGCATATTCAATGGGAAATATAAGCTAGCGGAACTTTCCTTGACACTCAATTTCAGGTTGATCAACATTTCCTGCAATGGGGATTGGATTCATTCAGTCATCAATCGAATTCAAAGCCAATGCCACAAAGTGTTTTGACAACAAATGATTATTCACTAGTGGCTGAAGTCGTGGCCACTCAAAGAGAATGATCTAGCTTCTAGATTTATATGAAGGAGGATTAGTGGTAAGAGATTTTTGGTGGTACTCGCTACATCATATAAGAAACTAATTTGGTCCTGCATAGGGTTCTAAGGTACAGAATGGGCAGTCAGTAATGAGATTGTACTTGGAGCACTCCTCCAAACTATTTCCCTCAGGTAACACAGGTCAGGCCCCGACGAGTCAAAACAAGAACTATTAAGGACATCCTGAGGGAAGATCGATGAAATTGAAAAACTCAGAAGGAGGGACCTGGCATACAAACTCCAATCAGCCTTGAGGCTGATAGGACAATGCCCCAAAAATCTATATGGCAGCTCAAATCAAGCTGGTCTATTACCAAAGAGGCAGAGTGGTGACCCCTTATCCTAGAGTTCCAAATGGCTGAAGACTCCTTTTAGAAAGCTGATATTTTGAATTGAACCCAATGGAGGCCATGTATGAGCAGGAGTTAGGAGTTGATGGAATTAGAAGAAAGAAACCCCCACCGGGAGAGCATGCACTTCAAACAATGGAGAAGGATCAGGTCACAATTTAAAAGCTGCTTTACACAGAAGGTAGAGTATAACGAACTTCAGAAGGAGACACTAGTATTGAAATGGGATGCACAACGAGCAAAAATAGGGCACACTCTAAGGTTGATGCCATCTGGTAGGGGCCCTATATGGTCAAAAAATGTGAAAAGTAGCTATGATTTCACTTATATACATTAGATGGGGACGGAGAGTAGCAGATTCCAGTGAATGAAATATATCTTAAAACACTACTATTAGAGGGAAGGCTCCCAAACTCGGTAAATATTTAAGCTAAGTTTATTTCTTAAGTGCTTGTGACATTGTCTTGTTGTAGTTTAGGCCTTCTTTATCCTAAAGTGCTTGCCAGCACTTTGCATGTTCTACTTGTGAGAATGTATCGAGGTGTGAAATTCTTGAGTATAGTTGTGTTGTGGTTTGTTGTACTGTTATCAGTCCATTCAGAGAGGAGGGAATAGATGAAACCCGTGGTAGAAATAATGTTCTACTCTCATAGAAACCTTCTTTGATATATTTCTTAGAGGGAAAAGCGCAGAGTAAGGGGAATAAAGGAGGGGACTGATAAGCGAAGAAAGGGAAAAAACGAGAGTGATAAGAAAAGCTGTCCGAAACTGCAGAACCAAGGGAAGGCGCCAGAGGGCCACGGTGGGGTAGCGGCGCCGGTCAGGATACAGGCACAAGAGCCTGGAGTTTAAGAAACTATGGGATATGCAATGTGTCGATTTATTAAAAAGGGGTAGGACCATTTTTTTCAATTGTTTACTACTGAGCATCCAACCCATCTGGCATGGACCAGATAGTACGAGAAGGGCTCTTCTTTGACTCAGGGCTGTGTTGAATTGAATTGTGATAAAGATCATGAATTTGACACCGTGGAAAGATCTCGGCCTCGCCCATGCCATGGAGGCATAAAAAATTTATTTGAGGGAGGTTTGGTGAAGGAAAATGGAAGGAAAAATATTTAGAATTTCAGTCAGGACTTCGTGCCTCAATACACCAATCAGATTGATTATTTCACCGTTTCACTTCCTCCTTATGCGTCTGAAGCAAGGATTGATTAGTAGAGATATGATATGGGGGAAGATTCATCAAAAGCATTAATAGTAGGGTTGGTTCAACCTCCTAATGCTTTTCTTGCTTCTCTATCTATTTCTTCTCTATGATCGAAACCTATAACAATGGGGGCAAAGATTTATTGTAAACGGTGGACATTCTTTGTTTTGCAGGCTCCCCTTAACTATGTACGGATTGTGGGGTTCAGGCCTTCCATAAAAATTGCATTACGGTTTTTCCTCTGTGCATTGTAATGGACTTATACCTCCAAATAAAGGGGGGGGAGGCATATAAATAAAACACGTCTGGATAGATTTAGCTACTTTATGCCATCTTTTGCTTTAATATGGTCTTCTATAAATATGCTGGCCATTCGTGGCTATTTATTGTATGCATTGTGTTGGTTTTGTTTTAGCAAAAGAAGGGTTCATCATTCCTTTGGTGCATCACCAGTAGTAGAGTCATTTCTTTTTTTCGGGTAATAATTGTTACCGATTTTTTCAATGTACGTAACATAATAGGTTTTAACTAAACATGGATATGTGGGTAGTTTCCATTGGGAATTTGTTTCTAACACCTCCTATGGATTCATTATATGTTATATATGTATTTTCCACAGGTGTGGCTACTAGTTTTTGTGAGCACTAAGTATTGATGATTTTTCTTTTTTTCTAATTTTGAATCGTTCCCTTCCCACCAATGGAAATAGAATTTATGGCCCTACTCAAATATGTCTTACTCCAATCACATGTAGTTATGTATCTACAAATATTTTGGTTCAAAAAAGTTTTATTTGCTTCCAGAGAAACAAGGTTTAGAAGGTTTATTTTTATAAATGTTCATATTAATGTGTTACCTTTGTATTTTTCAATTATAATATACTAGTTACTAACCATAGTTCGGGATTTTGAGAGCTTATGAGATATAATAGTTTTATATAAACATAGTGATTTTAAGTATTTCAATTTAGTCATACTAAATAATTTCGTGTGTGGTTTTATTCCTATTGAATCAGGTTGTTTACAATAAGAACTATGAAAAGCTATGAATTTACGACTACTTAAACAAGCATATTTTAAAATGGATTCCAATTATCATGCAGTTTTTTTGTTGAACAGCACACCCATACCACTTTCTTTTATCACATTAAGATGCTAGTTTTTCAACAAAGAAATAACTTTCACTATCAAGGAGTGACATATTTTTTATGTTTATTACACTATTACCACAATCGATTAGAGGAAATAAAATGTAGTATAAAATCAAGGAAAAATAAGTATGTGAGAAGTCCATGAAAAATGTGGAAAAATAATGAACGTTCTCAATATAATTTTGAGATAGGTTTTGTTGTTTCCACTTGCATTATATGAAAAACCTCCTATATTTTTCTCTCAAGATAACCATTTGAGGATATCTAATTTGAAGGATTGATTTGTTCATTCTTGTTCTATTACAAACCATCTCATATACAAGATTTCGAGTATCATACTTACCTCAATTTACCAAACATAATGATGAATATAAGAAAGAAAATTGTTCATAAGAACGAATCCAAAAGCTTTTATTACACCAACAAAAGGGAAAAGATGTCTTATACAATGGAAAGAAAGATTAAGTTGAAATATTAGAAATAAATTGATTGAAATTCAAAGATTCTAGAGGGTGTCTTTTATTTTACTTTTTCTCTATAAAGGATCATGATTTAAGGGAACATTTAATCTTGGACGGTGCATGTGCTACACTTAACACTTTTCAAATAGCATTTTTTCATCTTTTAGATTTCATTATCGAAGACCTAGAGGGTGGGGACCAGTCTAACATATGGTTTAGACACCCCAACATTTAAACCATATTTCTAGTATGACATGCAATCATACCCTCCAACATTTAACCTTATTTTTGCATATCTGTTCTCTCTCTTGCATATCTTTACAAGCCATATCTTGGACATACAAAATCCATTTTCGGTGTCAATTTTTAAAACTACATATTATTTTGTGCTCTTCACATTTGTGCAGCTATACCACTCTGAAAATGTTCAAGTATTTTTTCTCATTTTGTATAGGGTACTTAAAATGGCCTCGTAGCTAGGACCCTTTTGAGGAGAATTTTTGTCTCATTTTGTTCAATTAACATATTTTTATAGTAGGACTCATTATGCACTTTTGATAGTGTTCAAGTAGTGGATTTCATTCCACTTATGTAAACAATTCATTAGTTCCATGTTCTTTTGACACATTGAAAAAATCGATAATATCTTTGATTAGAGCGATTTTGGTGAATATAATGTCAACTTATTTTTGTAAGTGATCAAGTAGTGCATTTTGGGCCACTTGTGAAAATATTTTTGACTTGATTTGAGTTTTCTCACCATATTAATTAGTTAGCAGTTAGTTTACTTTTCCACTTCTACCAGTGTTGTCTTCATTGAGACATATGAGGCCCTTTCTATGCACCTTATGGCATTTTATAGTGGAGATTTATTTTTGAAAAATTTATGGATAAGAACTTTTTTGTGTAGGTATCCTTTCTTGTTTTAACACAATAATGAGTTTAGATTTCATCACATGTAAATGGGTATCTAATCAGACACTTTTTTTAATCAAAACCCACACGATGATGTAGAATGTCTAATTATTTTTGGCATATATTTGTGTGCTCTTCTATATTTTTGGCACCTTCATTGGAAGTATGACCATCTATGTGATGTGAGAGACATCTAATATGATATCAAACATTTTCAACATTTCAGTGTTTAAGTAGTTGATTCATACAAAATATGAAATTTCTTAGTGCATTTTTTGTAGTCTTGGTGGAATTTCTGACACTTGTTAGGCATCATTGCTAGAATATTGTTTAAGCAATTTCAGAGGAAGTTGGCTGATTTACATGTCTCTTTGGACCTATTTGTGTCCTCTCCTATTGCTTTCAATTTTTTTCACTTGTCACATGCTTAATTTCTTTTCCATCACTTCACGAGAAACAACTATTTCTATTATCATCTTCACCTAATTCAACTTTAAGGGGGGATGTGTGTGCAATGATTCTTCAAGTGCTTCCTACCCAAATATTTTAAATCAATGTTTCTTCTGAGAGAGCCTCATGTATAGGAAAATTATTAGTTTTACTTGGAAATTATAGTGGATCAACATCCATGTATTATGAACATATGGAAGTTTTTCTAGAGGGAAACTCAACATAACACTGTATTATTTTGATATTTATACACATGTACCTCATCAACCCTAGTTTTCAAGACCTATTATCTAAGGATTCTGAGAATCATTGTATCTATTTTTTACCTCCCTAAGTCAAAATTAAGGGGGGTGTTGGTGCAACATACAAGATGTACTTAATTAGTTAAGTTAACTTGGGTAGTTAGTTCAAGTTTTGTTTTCCCATGCACATGCCTAACTTAGTTAAGTATTATATATACAATCACATGTGCCACTGTCATTAGTGGAACCGATAAGAAAGAGGGAGATAATTCTTATTTAAGCTATATAAACCCCCACCTCTATGTAAATTGTAAGGTAGAAGGATATAAACTACTTTTTACATTTCTATATTGAATAATATACTTGTTATTTAATTTTCCTTTTCTTGCTTCTATTACTTTAAGTGACCTATGTCCTGATTCATGATTGATCGTGGATAGACCAAATATTAATAGTCTATACTCAAGTTTTTTCTAAAACTACTACACACAACAAGATTCTTTGGGAACAACATATATGGCACTAAATTTTGATAACTTATGCAAGAAACTTCAGAGAGGACATAACAAGTTGATTTTTATTGGTGATATATAACCTATGGGTACTAAGAAACATGCATTTTTTGTACAAGTAATCTAATGCAAGTCCATAACACAACACTAGAAACTTGGTAAGGCCCTTTACAAGGAAAAAAGTAAAGTACAACCTAATCCTAAGGGTAACAAATCAATTAAATGAAACTCGACCCAAAGTCAAGACAAAGGAAAAAGGAAACAAAGAGATAAATATGATCAAGAGTGTTGTAACTATTTTGTTAAACCAGGTCATGCCAAACATCATTATTTCAAGAAAATGACAGAATTGGAAGCAAAGCTCAATGAAAATGCATCTTCCTCCCTCTAATATATGTGTTTCTCTTTATGAAACAACTAGTTTCAAAAATTAATGAATGGATCCTAGATTCAAGGTCCTTAAACCACATGGAAAATTAGGGGTCCCCATTTAAAACTGACTTAGATAGTAACACAACACAAATTTATGTGAGGATAAAAATCCTCCTAATGTTGAAGGTGAAGGGTCCATTGAGATGGTGAATTCCATGTTCAATGAATCTCTCCATGTTCCATTTTTTTCTGTGATATGAAATCACTCGTTCTACTGAAGGAAAAAATATTGATTTAACTACCAAAGAACAATTTGCTATTGTAGATACTAAAAATGTTAACCATCAAGCTATATAATATAAGGTTAACTATTTTATCTTTAATCAACCTTAAAATGCCATATTTTACCATGCTAATGACTTAAGTAACTTTGGCATGAGTATTCTGGTCATCTTAAGTATCACTCATTACAAACTCTAAATAACCACACTACAGTTCTTAGGTTTGCAAATATGTCCTTCGTAGATGGAGTTTGTCTAGGTTGTGTAGTTGGAAAACAACACAAGAATCTATTTCCAAAAGAAAAAGCTTGGAGAGCCGGTGAAAAATTATAGTTTGTTCATAGTGACCTCATATCATTTTCTCATGTTTCTTTTTGGAAGCATAAATATGTAGTTAGCTTCATTGATGATTTCTCTCACAAAACTTGGGCATAATTTTTGGAAAAAAATGTGAAGTATTTGAGCACTTTAAATTTTCAAGGCCCTTGTTTAGGATCTATTTGAGAATAAAATAAAGTGTCTTAGAAATTTGAAAATGGAGAATAGTTTGTTTATAGCCAAATTATTACCCTTTTTTTAACAAGTAGGCATACAATTTTAACACATTATGCCCTACACCCCCCAAAAAATAATGTAGATGAGTGAAAAAATAACACACTCAAGGAAATGGCTGATTATATGCTACATTCAAAAGATTCACCTCTTTAATTTAGTGCACAAGCTATTACGTGTGTAAACTACATTCAAAATTGTAAACCCAACTCAATAGAACTTAATATGGCACCAAAAGAAAATGTTCTAGTGTTAAGCATGACGTTTTTGACATCAAGGTTTTTGGATGGAATGCATGCACACATATACCAGATGACAAGTGAAAAGTAATGGAAAGGAAAGGCCACTCTTGTATCTTTATTGGTCACTATAAAGATGTGAAGGCATATCGTCTTCTAGTTCTGACACTAAAATTATTTATCAGATGAAAATTTAAAAGCTTATAGGCCATCACCTATACCTCATCATTTGCATTATATTGAAATGGATATCACTTCTAAACCTTATTATGATTAACATGGAATTTTTGAAGACTCATATTTAGTGAGTTCATACAGTTTAGATGATGAGACGCAAGGGGGACAACTAGAACCTACATCACCAATGGTAAAGGAAAATTTGAATTTACGTACTTAACCTGCACAACCTCAATTAAAATGGGTCCACACAACATGTAATGGGGTTTTTTCCTTAACAATATATTCTCAAGATCCAAACATGATAAGATCTTAATGTTGGTATGGTATTGAAAATTTGACACAATTGCAAGTCACATAATATCCCAAGACTTATCATCATGATTCTAAGCATCATGAATAGTAGAAAACTAGGGTAGAAGAAATTTTTTCTTTGAAAAAAAAAACTTCTATGGATTTGGATATTCTTCCAAAGGGAAGAAAATAGTGAGGTGTAAATTGGTATACCAAAATAAATATGTAATAGATAGATCCATAGAAAAGTACAAATAAAAATCTATATAAAAAGTTTTTTCACATGTTGAAGCTATTGATTACCATGAAACCTTTTCTCCAATCACCAAAATGAATTTTATTAGGATATTACTCTCATTTTCCATGATGGAAGATTGTAAATCCACTATATGGATGTTAAAAGTGCATTCTTACATGGTGATTCATATGAATAAGTATACATGTCCCAACCTTTAGAGTACATTAATAGTGAGAAATCCACTTATGTGTGTAGATTGTAAAGGTCCATGTATAGCCTAAAATAAGATCCCCAAGCTTGGTATGAAAATATTGACATGTTTCTCACTTTTTATTTTACGTAATGTTCCTCCGAACCTACAATATACACTAAAAAGTAGATGGAAAACTCATAATTTGGGTCCTCTATTTAGATGAGTTAATCATCACATGTGCTTCCACACAACATATTCATGATTTGAAAACACATTTAAAGTTGAGATGATTTTTTTTTATTTTCTACCATCTTTTCCAAGTCTTCAAATTTTACAATCTGACAAAGGTATTTTCACCCATCAGTTCAAATATGCTCAAGACATTCTGCACCACTTCAACATTGAAAAATGCAAGTCTGTACCAAATCCTTTTTAGTCAGGAGTCATTTTTTTTGGAAAATATTATTCTCCTTTAGTTGATGGGACACTCTACAAGAAATTAGTTCGAAGCCTACTCTACTTGACTCATAAACATCTAGATATTTATTTTTCTATGAATCTTATATCATGCTATTGTCAAGAATCCCATGAAAGCCACTAGAAAGCTGTAAAATTCAGTATTTAGTCTCTTTATGGTACCACTAATTATGGGATTTCATTTAAGTTAGGAAACACACCCTCAATTTATGGTTAAACTTAATGGGGTAGTAAAAAAGAATCATATTTCTCTTCAAACACTAGTTGTGGGATATTCAAATAGTGATTGCGCAGGGTATTAGATGATCATAATTCAACTGTAGGACACACACACACACACACACACACACACAAACATGTCTCTTTATGGTACTACTAACTATGGGATTTTGTGTAAGTTAGGAAACACACCCTCAATTTATGGTTACACTTAATGGGGTGGTAAAAAAGAATCATGTTTCTCTTGAAACATGAGTTGTGGGATATTCAAATAGTGATTGGGCAGGGTATCAGATGTTCATAATTCAACTGTAGGATATATATATATATATATATATCATCTTAGGGTAGGTGTTGTTACTTGATTTTGTAAAAATAAGACCACCATTGCTTTGTCAACTATAGAGGTGGAGTATAGTGGACTTGTTGCTAAAAGGCATGAGTAATTGTGGATATGACACATGCTTTATAAATTTGGGCTTCCACATTCCCAACCCATGAAACTTTCATGTGATAATCATACTGCCATCCATGTCTCTCACAACCCAGTGGAATAGTAATGCACAAAGCACATTGAGATACACATGTACTTAAACAAAAAATAATAGTTTCAGGAACTGAAGTCCCTCCTCTTGATGAGGAGGTTCCCTTATTGAAAATAAAATATGTTAACCATAGGAATATGTATATTTTTTATAGTGTTTTATATGGATTTTACAAAATTCTCAAATTCCATATGTTGTTTTTTCAAGGAAATAAAGAAGAAAATGGGAGTGGAGAGGGAAAAAATTCAAGGATGATGACACTTTCAAATTAGAAAAAATATATATCTCAAATAACTTATGTAAATATAAATTTAAAAAATATTTTATTGAACAAAAATAAATTCACGAATCACACCACAATCAATATAATCAGAACACAAATGATACAAAGTTAGAAATATTGTTAGGAAGGTATGAGGAAAAAGTTTCATTAAGATCTTTATTTCAAAATGTATAATAGACAAATCAAACAAAGAAGGAAAGGAGATAAAAAATTCTCTTAAATTTTTTTTGATCTATAGAACAAAAAATTAAAACCATGTACAATGGTAAAAGACCCGCTATTTATACTTTTTTGCATTTAAATAACTTGTAGCTGGTTCCCACTATAAAAGGTAATTAAATTGGCCATAGAATAGAAAGGGACCCTCAATATTCCATGTGGATATAGATCTATAGGTGATCCCTTTCCCCTATATATGGATCACAACATTAATTAAGCCATAACATGAGTGACTTTAAATTTTATTTTCACTTAATTTTTATAAAAAAGAATTTCTCAAAGTGAAAATAGAAAAATCACTTAAGTGATATAAAAAGTGATTTTTACAACGCAATAATATAAGTGCACTTAAGTGATGGGGAAAAAAAATGAGAGGATCTAGGGAGAAAAAGGGACCATTGAAGAGACTCCTTGAGCATGATATGCTTCAGAACCTTGCCATTCAACATATGTGACTGAAATTATGCAACAATTTCCTTTACTTCATGCTCATGTGGGATAATATCATCATCCATAACATTGATCCATGATTTGATTTCCTCTAATATCTTCTTGACTCATCCAAACAAGTTTGGGAGTTCCTTAGTTACATTTGAAACAATATTGCAAATTTTCGCCATCAAGTTCAATGAATCAATACTAGCATGTTGAGGATGGAAAAAATGATATTTGATGTTTCTTTTGAACTGATCCTTAAGTTATTCAATCAATCTCCTCTTGGAATTTCTCTAATCAAGTGATTAGAAACACATGTCATGTAAATCAACACAAATTTATCATTTCAACATATCTTTCCTCTGCAAATGGAGAGAAGATAATCAATTGCTTCCTTGAGTGTTTTGATTCTACATTAAATAGTTCACATCCACTTTGTTGAAATATCATATTCTACATGAATAAATAATCCTTTGGAGAAAAAAAAATTCTTGTCTAAATTGGCCAAGGATTGAACATTAAGAATCACACTATCCTAATGAGAAATTTCAGTGCCAATTTCTTTCAAAGTCTCATTAATTTTCAGAGAGAGTTTCAATGTGCTCATATACGTTATTAAATTCATTCATGAATTAAAAACTATGCATCAAAATGATTTCCACCCATGAGTATGTGATTTTCCCTTGCTTACTGAATTGATGAACTTATTCTAAATCACTTTGATCAAAATTTCTGATGGGAGAGAGTGCTTGAGATGAAGAATTTGGCCAAGCATCTATGTTTGAAAATGTTTATAACCAAACTGCTGGTTTTTTATTTTTGTTTATCCCATCGTGGTTTTTCAGTTTTTATTTTTCCCACTGAATGGTGGTCACAATGATGTAAATGGGAGGGATGAAAGTTAATGGGGGAATAAGAAATGGAATTTTTTTGACCCATTTGTGGGACTCGATGTCAGTAGATACTTGAACCTATAGGCTATTAATGAAGAAGGAAGTTCAACAAAGGTCAATGACCCACAACATTAATATTGTGGGAGTGGGCCAAGGAAATGATTCGTAGTAACCCAATGACATAAAGGGATGATCCTCTAAATCAAATCAAACCAAGCATTCAAAAATGTGTAGAAAATAATTTTGATGTCTTATGCAATCGTATGGCAATTACAAGTTATCAATTCTCAATGATTATGTCTTCTCAAATTTTCCACAAGCTAGTTGTTCTTCTACAATCATGCTTTGGGACGTACATAAAGATCATTTTATCTAATCTTCCATGCATAACTACACTTATAAATAATGTGTAGAGATTAATAATTTCGAAAAAGAAATATATATTCATGCCCTTTTATTTGGTAGAGTGATGGATGTGTACAAACTAACATCAAGATGCCTTGGATTATACAATATATATTTTCAAATGTTTGTGGAATCTTATCACGTCACGTGTTATGACAATTGTAGAATATCATCACCTAACTCTCACCTCTCCTCCAAGGGACACAAGAAAACATATAATTAAGGAAAGTATTAACAAGAAAACTAGATTTATTGGAGGGTATAATTTAGAGATGAAAAGTATAATTACATGCATGTTTGTTAGATAGAGAATTTAAGCCTGGGACCATGTGATTTGCATTTCGCCAACATCATCGTAATTGTGGACACCCAAGGCTTTCCACATGTCTGAAGAGGCATCGACTATATTGTTATTGCAAGGGGGTTGGTAGTCATGATCGACATCATAACCAGAGAAAGAATCACACTCGTCCACTACCATAGCCCGCGCACTACGTCCATTGCCTGGATTAGTGATTTTTATGTAGTTGTGGCAACGACAGCCTCCTGCATACCAGCCTATGGAAAGAGAAACTATTATCATCGAATCACAGCACCCTAATGTTTATACAAGTGCATATACTTCAACTCATAGTGTGATTGGATAACATGGGTACTATCTCCAAGTTGTTGGACTTGCTACTTGACATAAACCTCCAGAGAAAGCTGGTTCTTGCTCCTAAGCTACCTGCCACAATCTACTCTAATGCAGCGGAAACTAACTATTCTAATCTAAATTTCCAAGGGATAATTGAGAGAGAATGCATGAAATGAAATCTTACACTAAAGCGGTGATACACCAAAAAAGGAGGGTGTGAGAGTAGTCTTCAAATGCGTGAAATACAGAAGCAAAGTGCACACTCGGTGATGACAGTTCTCCATAATCTAGCAAAACGCATTCACAACAATATTTCAAACATACAAAATGATAATGGATCCCTACATGAACATAATAATAGACACAATATTCTTGTAAAGAAGAGGTTAAAGGGGCAAGAAGAATGCAAGAAAACACAGCAGGGGAAGATACATCCACAAACTTATATTTTATTGCTTCCTGATATGCACAGTTCAATCGGTTACAAGGTAAGGGCCTGGATCACCATGCAAGGAGTCCACAACAAGGGCCTGCAACACATTGGCTTCACAAAGAAATTTTGGTAGAGATTTGCTACAAAAACTACCTCCTTTACAATGAGCCCAACACTCCAATTTATAGAAAAAATGAGAAGAGAAAGAGAAAGGAAAATTGAAATCCCAAAATCTTTCCTTCAACCACTTGTAAGAGGCATTAAATGGAGTAAAATGATTATATATTACTTGCAAAAGGCTCCCCATACTGTCCCACGTGCTGCAACAGAGAAAGAATTATGACCATGCCTCTTAATTGCACTCCCAACCACCAAATGAAACACTGTTATGAACCCAGCCACGTTTTCTAAAAAATATTGACCAACTTCTCATCAAATATAGAATTTATTGATTTCTGTGTGTCAGGCTTGGAGCCACAATTCCAATGGTACCAATTTTGTGTGATGTCATTGATAAATGTAAAAGTTATGGCCTTCTGAGTGCGGACAGCTATTTTGGGTCTGGCAGGCGTTTTCTGTCGTTTGACGGGAATGAGCATTAACTGATTGGAGCCGAATATGTTTCTTTTAATTAAATATATCTACCCTCACTAAAAATAATAAATCCATTTTTTGTGGCATAGAGGAGGTCGTGCTCATTCCAGAAAGTCCAATTTTGTGAAAATCGGAGCTCGGAGTCAAAAGTTATGGTCGTTTGAAGTTTCAAGGGTCAAACGTTGACTTTTCTTCTTTGCCTTCGGCTGTTTCGACTTTTCACATCCCTCACGTCCTGCGCGTACTTTTGTCCCAACTGTCCCAGATGAAAATCTCCTTCTTTGGCCAATTCGGGCTTCCTTGTTCCTGTTTGCGGCCTTTTCACCTTTTCGCGTCCCACGCATCCCTCTCGTACTTTTTGTCCCAACTGTCCCGCTGACTGCCTGGGACAAATATATCTAAGCCACCTGAAATGGATTGTCTATCGGAAAATCAGCCGATTCACATCCCGTGCGTACTTTTGTCTCGGCTGTCCCAAAATCATGCGAAAAAAAACTTGACAATTTTCCCTACTCTCGGCCATTTCGGCTTTCTGCTTCCTACGCATCTCGACGTCCCAACTATCCCGTGGACCGCCTGGGACAAAAATGTCTGACTTAGCCAATTTTATTTGTTTTTTCGGCCCCAAGCTTGGTACGACAAACATCAGTATGATGCGAACTGGTACGACCCGAACCCTTCAGACCTGAAATTCTTTAAAACAACCTTGCAACCTTATTTTTTGCATTTTTTCCATTTTCTCAACTTATTGGGATTTCTTCTTAGATGGGAGAGTTAGAGAGAAGCCAAGGGGGCCCGAAAAACATGATTTCGGGCCTTGAATCAATCTACTTGCTTGGGACTGAATAATTTGATGCATGTTATCAAATTACCTTGAGGGGTGAATTTTGGATAACAATAACTTCAAGGTTGTTGATTTGAAGTCTGTTGTGGCCCAAAGTTCTGATAAGGTTGTTGGTTGTTAGAGTTAAAATTTTGAGGTTTTTGCCCTTGGTTTTGACTCTGATATCCAGTTGGCTTTTGATTTGGACCTTGTGTTTGGATTTGTCATTGTTGTTGTTGTTGTGGTCTTGGTGGATGATTAAAATCCACCATGTTGATTTTTGGAGTAAAATTATTATTTCGCTAATTATTAGCAGGTGGCAAAATGTTTACAACGTTTTCTCTTTTAACTTGGTTAGTTACTCCATTTGTTGTAACCCCATGGTTTTTGTTAAGGATTTTAGGTTCTTGATTGGTATTCCTAGTATTAGGATAGGCTGTAGTGTTTTGATTGGGAGTGATTAATTATCTGTTTGTTCCATATGTCTTACGACCACTGGCTATTTCTACTTGGTCAATTTGGAGAGCACTCTCGAGTACTTCATCATTAGTTCTTAGTGGGAACTTCTGGACTCCTTCCTTTATCTCTCTATTAATGGAATGAAGAAATAAATCACATAGTCCCATCTGATCCATGTTTGGAGCACTTGCTAATGAATAGAGAATCGTACGCCATCTTTGAATAAAATGAGTAGTGGATTCATTATGTTCTTGTTTAATATGCAATAATTCCCTTATTCCTATTCTTAACAATTTGTTCATGTCAAAGGCTTTGATGAAATCTAACATGAGTTTTTTAAATGAGTGTATCGAGGCTTCAAGTATTCTATAGTACCAATAAAGGGAAATACCCTCTAAGGTTTTAGGGAATATCTTGGCAACAATCCCATCCCAAGGGAGTAATTCCTGTATGGCTGTGGCATAGGCCTTGATGTGTGCATTTGGATCTCCCTCCCCTTTGTATTTGGGTAACTCGGGAAGAGGTCTTAGAAGCATAACACTTTTTATGGTGAAGTCTAGGGTCTATTTTAAATATTCTGAATAAGTCCCTACCACATAGGATTTGACCATCGATGGTGTTGGCTGAGGGGGTAGGGGTGGCATGGCTTGTTGATATGGCATGGCATATGTATTTGCAGGGACATAAGGGAATCCCTGTGGTTGAGTGAAAATCCTAGGAGAGGAGAACATGTCTCCATGTGGTGATTTAAAATAAATGTTTAGGTAGGTAGGAGCATTACTCTAGTATAGGTTGTTTGGTGCTAAGCCGAGAGGTATCATATTTTCAACTAGAGTGGTGTTTGAAAATGTGGTTCTAGTTGGTGTTTGCTGTGGATAGTTATACAAATGTTCAGTAGACATGCCTAACATACATGTTCCTGTAAGGAGGTCAACCTGGTTGGGATGATGCAGAGGGTTAGTGATTCCTGCTTGCCTGAAATATGAATTTTGATTTCCTTGATCAATTTCCAATCTTCTAACTTTCTCAACTAATGCTCAAATGAACTCGATTGGTGAAGACACAGTGTTTTTCCTTAATGGCGTTTGTTGTACACCTTTAGGTTGTAAAGGGGTATATACCTTGCTATGAATTGATCATTACCCTGCCAATCTTCACCGAGAGTATTTCCCATAGGTGGAGGAATGGGCATGTTTTCTTGGAGTAGGGTATCGGTTTGTGTTTGCAAACTCCCTATAAGTGGGTACATGTTTTGGAAGTGTTTTTCACTTCTAGCGTAGCGTGCTAAATATTCCTCATCTAAAAATGGGAGTGGATCTGACTGTCTACTGATTTGTGGTCTGAACAAAACCTAAGGAGATGAAATGGATTCTCCAGTAAACTTCATATTATTAGAGCATGAGGGATCTGGTTGTTGCATTTGTGCAAGATGATCTAACTCCTAAATTTGGATTGAAGAACTAGAGCTAGTTCTTTGAGGGGGAGTTTGAGATGACAAGTAATTACTTGAATAGTTTTCAGCCCATGCAAAAAGTGGGGGTGACGGTTGTCTATTTTTTTGACCATAATTTTCTTAAAGACCTGAGAGAGGTCTACCATATGCGTCGTATCCTGACATATTCGAGGGGTATATGAATACCCATAGAATAATAGGAAAAAGTGAAGGTGGATGAAAGAAATAAAAATAAAAGGGGGAATGAATGTTTGTTCACGTCGGGTTCACCAATTTTATACGATGAAAAAGTGACATGCAAGCATGAGAATCTACAAGCAACTCTTCTTCGTACCTGACTCCTGAGGTCGTACCGAGACATCCGGTGATAATGAAATTTATACGGATATAGAAAAACTAGTTGGGTAGTCTTATATCCTCAATACGCAATAATGGAATCTATGAATCTAAGGTGAAGAAGGCCTTCCTAACACGAATTGGTGTAATGGATTGTTCAGATATAATAGCTGCTCAGAGGCTTCAATCAATGTTGAGCTCTGTCGAGATCCTATTTATTGGTTGTTCGATATGTGGAAAGTGACCTGTAGGTGCTTCATGTATATTTCCAGAAAAGGTCATGAGAATGGTGATGAGAGGTGTAGTGGATCCTCTGGAGTTTTATGGATGATTCTCTGGTCTAGTCAAGAAATCTCTAACCTGATTGGCTGCTATGTTTAATATGGAGATTTGTGTAATGATGTCTGGTAGAAGTGGTGAGGATCTAAATATTAGTGTGCGTAAACCGGTGTCAATGTTTGATTGATCAGTAGGCCCATTAGGTTATGGGACTTGTGGATCACAACCGTAAGTTCATGGTTGTGGTGAACTTCCTATGGTCATATTAGGAGTCAATATCTTCTCCCGACTATCCAATAGTCATAAGCTATTTTAGCCTCTATGTTTAGAACTAGAAGTTGTGTAACTTTCTCATAATACCTTACAGGCGTTCTGACAACTTGAATACGTAAGCTAGTATCTATGTTGATGAGGAGGTCTCCTACATTGGGCTATGGAACTCAAGGATCACAGCCAAATATTTGTTCTCTTTCGAGTCCTTGTACAATCATGCGTATATCCTATCAAGGCAGTCTATAGTTAGGGTGTTTTGACAAAAATGTGTATGCCTTGTTGTCTTTAATATTTAACTCTCTCAATTGTTCACTAATTGCTCTTAGGATTACTGTTGTTTGAAAGACCTGGATCCGAACGTCTTGATCTATATCAGCTAGCATTATGGAGAGATTTGGTTGAGGCACTATCGGTTCAAATATGTATTCTGTGGGATCTCTAGGTTCCATGATTGTCATGCAAAGATGATTCAATTTTAACTGAAATGAATAAACTAATCATGAAAGATGTATCTACACTATGCATATATTCTTTTATTTTTGTATTTTTGATGGAGTATTTTAATGAAATTAAAAGAGCAGCTATTCTAATATATTTAGAAAATGGACAATTAATCTAATGATAGAATCAAAACAAGAAAAGTAGCCTGATGCAGCTTTTTACCTGTGCAGTTGTCAGTTTATCCTAAATATCTAAGTAACTAACTAGTTTAATCGAAAAAATCTCAATCCTACCTCAGAAGTGAGGAATGAATCAAAGTTTCTTAGAAACTATCATTCCCCATAGCTTCCCTGGTAATATTGAAAGAGAACATTAAATGAAATGAAATAATTTACTACTCTATTTGATGTACTTATAACTAGAACTTTGATAGCTCTAGCCTAGAGTTTATGGAACAATGGTAAATCTAGTTGAGTGTGACTTCATCCCCTCAGTCTGATCTCCTCGTTCCTTCGTGTTCTTGTGAATCTAGAAAAGCATGTATATGATAGCGTCAATAGAAGAAGATAGTTGAATAAGGAAGATTTGTATATAGACCGAATACAATGCAAGTAAGAGAGGGATAGTGCAAGTGAACAGAGCTTGACTATCCAATTCCTAGTAGGATTTATTATGGGAATACAACACAAATATGCCAAGAATTCTGGAAACTATCTTTTGTGACAAAACAAAACCTACAACTCTAAATGGATTCCAGTCTAAGAATGAAACTACCTTATCCTAAGCTGATTGTATGGAACATCAATGAAGTAAGATGGAAACAAGAAGATCAAGTGATCCTAAACAACAAAGGAAAAGCTAATAACTGATGCAAAACATGAAACTATTGGAACTCTAAGCAATAACTTCAAACTAATTGAATATTTAAATAGATAAGGAGAGGGAACTTTTGTTTGAAAACAAGCTGGGTATTTATAGCAATTACATTCACCAGAGGGTAACTTGGAATTAAACTCCTTTACAATTAAACAAAGAGAAAACACTATTTACTTGGTGGCCAAAAAATAAATGCAAGCCAAAGTGGTTGAAGAATGTGGGTGAAAGTTGAATTTTTACATTTGATGTGATCGTCAGAACATTCTGGAAAATGTGCACAGGACCACCGCCCTATGTAGGGCGGTGGTTATAGGACTGCCGCCCTATCCTGGGCGGCAGTCACGGGACCGCAGCCCAGTTAGGGTGGCAGTCTCGTCACTTAAGACCAAAATGCAAGGTAAAAGGGGTGAGAGGGCAGAACAAAGCATGCAGAGGCTGGATGAGGCACATGGGATGTAAATGTATACTTTGCAAGCTTTTCTGGATTCCGAACACCTTGCGAGGAGACCAATATAATCATTGGGGTATGTGTAACCTCTTTCTGGCGGTGCAATACCCTACAATTTTTGGTATGTACAGGGACATGTGTCTACATTTCTAAGCTTCAGCAAGAATTAGGGTCACTAGAGAAATTTAAGACATTTAGCTTTCCTGCGTAAAATGTTAACGGATCAAAATGACCCGCGCCTTCACCGACGTGGGACGATGCCACGTGTTAGGATCTCATTTGTTGCATGTGGTGAAGAAACTTTCAAATTTCTACCAAAAGAATTTTAAAACATTAAGGTTGAAAAATCAACCGCTCCTCCACCATCATTTCGTAAATCCATGTGTCACCCACTCATTAGCTGCAGGGAGGTGGGCCGGCGGAGAAACTTCTAGAAATTTTCCCAACATTTTAAAAGTTAGGTGTTAGAACACGGGCCTGCGTGCCTGCGGAAGTGCTTTTCCAAGGCAAGGGCAGGGATGCAGGGCTGTGGAGAAAAGTAGGAAGTTTTTCAAAAAAATTGAAAGGCTAAGTTAAGGGTTTTCGGGCCCACGTGCCAGCGGAAATGTTTCCAAAAGTGAAGGGCGGGGTGGTGGGGAAAATTTTCCAAATTTTCCTTTTTCGAACTTAGATGATAATTATTATTATTTGTAGGTAAAATGAAGGCTTTCAGGTTAGTGGAGTGGTGGTAAAATTCATGACTTGGCAGTTCCGCGGGTCTGCCCAAGAATATTTTATTCATTAAAATTTGACAGTTAGATTATTTTTGAAGCCAAATGAAGTAAAAAATTCATAAGGCCATAAATTTTGATAGGGAACTCATTTTTCTGCAAACAAGGACTTTCCAGAATGCTATCGACGTCCTCTTTGCACAAAAATCTTAATAATTTGATTTTGACAAATTTTTAAGGGTCCTTTTTAAGAAATGTTTGGCAGGATTCTAAAATGTGAACTGGTATTTTTTACTTGTAAATTTTGTTCAAATTTACTTTTAACTCTTTCTCAACATGCCCAATAGGCATGGAGGATTTTATTTAGAATATTTTATGATGGATTTCAAGGTTCAAAAGGTTTGATTAATTAGTAATTAAAAAATTACCAAAAAAAAAATTCTAGCAAAATTCTGAGCTTTTGTCTGAACCCGATTTGAAAGGTTCTATAAAATATTCATAAGTATTTTAGTTTGTTTGGGCTTGTTTCAATATTTATTATATTGTATTAGTTTTTCAATTGTTTTCCATATTTTTTATGTGCTTTTTATGTATCTTTTGATAAAAATTTGCAAGTTTACCACAAAATAAAAATGAAGTTTGTACAATTCACAACAAGAGATTAATCTATGTCATTTGCCATGCTATACAAACATTGATTACATTTCATTCTAGTTTTAAGTACTTATATTTAATTCAATCAAAATTTAAAAACAAGAATGCAACTTCTAATTTTCAAATCATGCATTTCAACAAAAACAGAGTAATATATCTTCTTCATATGTGTTTCTCTCTTTCTAACAAAATTTCCTCAACATATTTCAACACAGATTTTTACACAACAGTAACTCCATTTGTGGAAAAGAATTCAACTTATATTTATATTTGTGACATACAACTTTACAATTTACCACTCACTCTCTTTTCCTTTCATTCAAATGCACTTTCACGTCCATTTACATAGTACAGATTTCGGTGCATATCTCTTTCTTATTTAACCATAGGATTTCATTTCCAAAATAGAATAACTATCCAATACAAATAATATTACAAGTAATCCACTTGAAGTGGGAAAAAATTCCTAAAGAAAGAAGTCTCACAAAGAACTACCAAACTCTGTCTTCTTTCTCAGCTCTAGAACAACAACATGAATATCCTCCATTTTCTTTATTTCAATTTGATCACAACAGAATAGGGGGAAAGGCAATGCTCTCCACCTAACCAAGACATCTAATGAAAGGAGAATCCATCATTCTTCATTGGCCTCTGAGCCCCAACCACAATATAATAAGAGATGTTTTCCAAAACATGGCAACAATAGGCTTCCACAACACAAAGACATATTTCTCATTCAAAACACAATCCAAAATAAAATTGCAATTTGCAAGAACAAAATAAAGACAACAAAAAACACTCAAGCTTCATCATGCAAGCCAAAGGAGTAAGAAACTATGGGGGATGTTGTTTATGCCTCCCAAAGGGGAAATAGGTATCACCACCTGAGAACAAACTGCTAATATATATATATATATCATTTAAGATCCTTGACATGCCCTTATGCCTCCCCAACCTCTTATGACACCCTTTAACGAGTAAAGAAACACAAGCTATTTATTTTTAATGTGGAACCCAAATCCCAACACCCTCCATGCTTATACCTCTCCAAAATACTTATGCCTCCCACAGAAATACCCCATAGTCTTCTCCTACACCATCCCTAGGCCATCTACCCAAGAAGCCCTCAAACATGCCAAAACATTCACAACAATAACATTTGCAAAAATAGAAGAAGATATTTCAAGAGCCAAACTCTTACCTCTCCATATGGAGTTTGTTCCAAGTTTCCAACAGCAAGCTTTTCAATGCAAAACAACTCAAGATCAATGAAACATAGGCCTGTAAAAAGTCTGCAAACTTCCTCCAAAAGCAAGAGCTCAAAACAACAAAATAATTCCCCCAAAAAGAGTATGCAAAAGTGAAGCAACCAAAAGAGTGTAACCCCAAAAAAATAAAATGATTTGGAATATATAGAAGGGGGAAGAGAGGATAATCAGGTGGATCTATTTAGGATGACACATCACACATCCTCAACTCCAACTCGCAAGTCAACTTCAATCTCCAAGACACAATAAATAAGTAAGTGAATAATATGAAAGTTTACTTACACACTCAAATCAAGCCCATACCCCAAAGGACTGAAATTAATTTCAAGAAAGAAGTGCAATTAAAAAATTCCCCTAGACTTACAAAAATTCATAATGAAGGCTAGGTTTAAAGTCTCCAACTATAGGTAAGGTTGGTATGCAAATTTAAGAGGTATGGGACAAGTTTAACTTGTCCCACAAACCTCCAAAAATAGTCTCCAAGGACAATTTCGAATTCCAAAGAAGATGAAGTGTTTCATACTATGAATTTTACTTACATATCTCTTACATATTTCTTACACATTTCTTACACATATCTTACAACATTTAATACAAGAGTCAACCACTCCAATAATTACTTTCTTATGACCCAAGATGGTTAATTTATTTTAACAATATGATTACTCACATTATATACCACAATTTATTTAAATAAAAAGGGGTAAACACATCACTTAATAAACACATACAAACATCAATAAAAAGCAACCTAATAAATAAATAATTACACATAACCCTTGGTCACACTAAAAGGAGATCCCCCCATGGGAATCCCTAACACAATAAAATACGCACAAACAAATACAAGTTGCCATGGTGACCTTGTTGAATTCATCTAGAATTCCAATGTGGTTGGTCTCCAATCCCCCAATGTTTGTTGTGATATTTTAAACCTACAAAATACAAATACCTCCTTTGGCCTCTTGGCCATATTAGAACATCCAAATGAATATAAATATAATTTCAAGAGCATCGACATATACGTGAATCACAACAAACATCAAGGCAATCAACAATATCACTTACAATTTCATCCACAACTATATCATCATCAATATTAATTCAATTCTCATTTTCTAGGTCTACTCAAAATATCCAAATATCACAACTCTGAACAACATCTATAATGTAAGCATGTCAAATCAATATATCAACATCAATATCTAAAATGTCTCTAATAATCATCATGCACCATATATGAATCAAAAGTCCACAATAAACCATGATCTAACATCTAACAACATACTAAATTAAACTATAACAATGTCCATAATATAGTTAGCAGTATCATGATCAGTATCAAAAGGTGTCAAAGGAAGTGGGCACTACATCCCCCTCCCCTTAGGCTGACTTTCTCTAGAAGTCACTGAAACATATGTGGGAACTGAACCTTGTAACAATGTAGCATCCTCCCATGTAGTTGTAGTCTCATCATATCTATCCCACTGCACCTAGACTTGATCAATATCTCTACCTCGAAGACCCAGGGTCCTACGATCTATAATGCAAATGGGCTCCACCATCACCTGCCCCTAATATTGCACTTGTAAAGATGCCAAATCTAATACATGATAAGGATGTGAAACATATCTCCTAAGAACTTAAACGTGAAAAACATCATGCACGTGAGACAAGCTAGGTGGCAATGCATAGTTGGTAGGCCAAAGGGCCAATATGCTCCAAGATCTCAAAAGGACCCACAAATATAGGAGCTAACTTAGAACCTTTTCCATAACGGATAGGGAGCTAACTTATAAAACATTCATGCCCACATCAAAACTATGATTGGTCCTATGTTGATCAGCATACTTCTTCTATCATGTCATATGCCTCCTGCAGTCTTTGCTGATCATAACCACTTGTTGCTCCATGTCCTACAACAAAGCTAGTCTAAGAGAAACCTTGTCCTCTAACCTGTCCCAGCCAAGAGGTGTCCTACACTCTCTACCATAAAGGCCTTGGAAAGGAGCCATGCCTATAGAAATCTTAAAACTAGTTATTGTTGGAAAACTCCACCAAGTACAAGTACTCCTCCCATCTTGTTTGATGATCCATCACATACATCCTAAGCATTTCCTCTAAAATATGATTCACCCACTTAGTTTGTCCATCTGTCTCATGGTGATATGATGTGCTAAAGTTTATCCTTCTCCCGATGGCATACTTCACGATGGTCCAAAAATGGGAAGTATATAATTGTTTGTGGTCACAAATGATCTTCCATGGAATTCCATGCAAACTGACAATCTCATCAAGATATACCCGTGCCACTTCACTGGCTATATAAGTGGTTTTTACTGGAAAAAAATGAGTGACTTTTGTCAATTTATCCACTGTGACCATGATGGTGTCGTGGTGGTATCTCAACATGTTAGCCCAACAACGAAGTCCATGGAAATGGTATCCCACTTCCATTCTGTATACATGAGGTTAGAGAAGGCTAGTTGGATATTGATGCTTAGCCTTTACTTTTTGAACTCTAAAAAACGTCACATGAACTGAGCCATGTCTCTACAAAGTCCTCTCCAATGATACAACTATCTCAAGTGGCGTGCATCTTCTTCACCCTAGGATGGGCTGAATAGGGTGCATGATGTGCCTCTACCAAGATTGTCCTGCCTCAAGCCTCCATCTCTGGGAACATAAATCAGCCTCTGTGCCTGAGAAGACTATCTGCCTCTAAAGAAAAACCATCAAACTTCCCCTTGAGGGGTCTCTGATACTTGATCTCCATTCTGTCTGCAATGTAGAAGTTGTCGTGAGGAAACTGCTATAGAATCCTACTCCATAAATCTATGCTCACTAAGGTGGCCATAGCCACATGCCTCCATCCACTAAGAACATCTGTAACCACATTCTCCTTTCATTTCACATGCTCTATCTCCATATAATACTCACAAAGAAACTCCATTCAATGCCGCTAATGAGTGTTGAGATTGGGCTGTCTGAAGAGGTGGTAAAGACTCAAATGATCATCCTGAGTGTGAATCTCCTACCAAGAAGAAAGTGTCTCTATCAAACCAAGGCATGCACAACTGCTGCAAGATCAAGTTCATGAGTTGGATAATTAAGCTCATAATCCTTGAGTTTTTGAGACTCAAAAGACACCACTCTGCCCTCCTGCATAAATACACCTCCAAGTCCTACAAAGAAGCATCTGTGCATATGAAAAACTCACCATGTGGATCCTACACTACAACTAATAGGTGTTGTGGTGAGAAATTCCTTCAGTGTTTAAAGGCCTTCTCACACCATGGCCAACCAAACAAACTTCTTCCCTTTCCGCTGAAGGGAAGTAATGGGGTGTGCAATCTGAGAGAAGTCAATGAACAAATCTCCTATAGTACCCTGCTAATCCCATGAAGCTGCGCACCTCAGTCACATTAGTGGGTGCTAGCCAATCCATGATAGATCTAATCTTGGAAGGATTGACTGCGATACCTCCCCTATAATTGATATGACCTAAATAATTCACCTCTGTTTGAAAGAATGCACACTTCTCATAGTTCACATAAAGTTGATGCTCATGAAGACACTGAAGAACCTAGCGAAGGTTCCCCTCATTCTCCTCATGTGTAAGAGAGTAAATAAAAGTGTCATAAAGGAAGATGAGCATGAAGTGATCTAAGAAGGTCCTAAATACCCCATTCATTAAACTCATAAACATTGCAGGGGAATTCGTCAAACCAAAAGGTAGCACTGTGAACTCATAGTGGCCATATCTCATATGGAAGGTGGTCTTATGAATGTCCACCTCCAAAATCCTTAGCTGATGGTAGCCTGACTTAAGGTCTATCTTAGAGAAAGTTGTGGCTCCCTTCATCTGATCAAACAAATCATCAATGCGTGGAAGGGGATAATGATTCTTGATTGTTACTCTTATTCAGCTGAGTAGTAATCAATACACAACCAAAAGGATCCATCCTTCTTCTTTACAAAGATCACCTAGTGCACCCCAAGGGGATACACTAGGATGAATTAGGCCTTTCTCCAAAAGGCCCTCAAGCTGTAACTTGAGCTCGTAGGCTTAGCGGTAGTCATCTGATAAGGTGCTCATGAGATAGGCTCTGCTCTCAGAACCAGATATATATGAAATCTATCTTGCATGGGGGTGGTAACCCCGGTATCTCTCCTAGAAAGACATAAAAAAACTCTCTCAAAATGGGATCATCATCTAGCGATGGTCCACTAGACCCATCTTTCTGATCAGTCACTAATTGTGATAGCAAACATCTAGACAACCTCATTGTACACACTAGCTTAAGCTGCATAGGGGAGATGGTCGAATAGAAACTAGGTCTCCTAACCACTTATCATTGCCTAACTCCTAGATCATCTGCATAAGATCCCTGATCTTGGCTAACAATCCACCTGGCCCTATGTGCTCATAACCTAGTCCATACCAAAGATGACTCCATATGTTGTTCCCAAAGGAAGGATACGAAGATCTGAGGTAGTGGTGAAAGGTCCCAAATCCACTACACACTCCTTAACTAAGGAGTCTATAGAGATCTTAGCTCTTGATAGAGGGAGCCATCTCAACATCCCAACTATGTTCGACCTTGCCTAGTGTCCACTGAACCTGCAAGGGTTTATCTAAATTGTGTGCCCAAGGGTCCATTTAGAAAATCTAGAAGAACCCATAGGCTCTGATAAAAAGTTGGTAAGACCCGTCTATATTTTACAATGTCTCCACTTGAGAACCAAGAACAACTCTAGGTTAGTTAGAAAATATGTATGGAATAATTTTGTTGTAACACGTTGCTAGGTTCAAGTTCAAAGTTTAAGTGACAATTAAATTCAACTAATACCAACTTTTCCCATAATGAACAAAACTAATTCCACATTGAGATCAGTAAGAACAATAAATCCATTACCTAGGAAATTATGGAAGATTTCGAATTTAATTTAAAAGGTCTGACATTCTTAGCTAGTTCCCCAAGATTTCAAAAGCAAGGTTTTAAGGACCAAAACAATAAAATAGCCCAAGGTTTTCAATTCGATAAGATGCATTACAAGAGACACAAGGTTCAAACTTAGGGTTAGCTATCAGAATACATATTTAAGATCAGACTAATTTCTCACTTACCCCCTCTAACAACTCACTAAAGATTCAACTAGATTTTTCTCAAAATTAACATGCAATTAAAACTTCCTAAAAAACATTCTCATTAGATAGGAAATTTCCTCACCTTTCCAATGATATAAATAAGTCCTCCTAACTCCTCATATTTCTCAAGTTATGGGCTGATGCAGACCTGGGGAGGAAAATTTTCCCAAAAGTGGGTCTCGGGGGCTTTAGAGAGAAAATTTTCCCATACATTGGCCAACCGAGTGGGGATATTTTTAGCAACTTTTAGAAAATTTTCTACTTTTTGGTCCTGCAATAGGACATGTCGCAAATTTCTAAACTAGGTGGAAAGCAGGCCCGCCAGAGTTTGACTTTTTAAGGGCTGAAAGGCACTATGGTCAATGATTTCCAAGTAGAGATCCATGTTTCAGGGAAATAGCTGGTCGACAGAGAAGTGGATTGTACTTAGACATTTAGACTTTGCCTCCTTGAAAACGTGTTAAAGGATTAAAATGGACCCATTCCTCCACCGAAGCCTAAATGATGCCACGTATCAATCAAGGATAGTCTTTGGCAATCGGGCGGTGGAGAAACTTTTAAATGAATTTTGCCAAAAAAAGTTTTAAAACGTTAAGGTTGAAAGCTCTACCGCTCCTCCACTGTCATCTCATGAGGCCACGTGTCAGGAAATCCATTGGATGTGGACCCGGAGGTGGGCCGATGGGAGAAACTTTAGAAATTTTCCCAAAATTTTAAAAGTTAAGTGTTAGAAAGTGGGATCCGCGCCTGCGGAAGCCTGCTTTTCCATTGGCACCCAATTGAGGCTGCGGGTCTGACGGGAAAGCGGAGGAAACCTAGTAAAATTTTTCCCAAAATTTTGAAAGGTTAAGTTAAGGGTTGCAGGCCCACATGCCTACAGAAATGTTTCCAAAATTGAAGGGAAGGGCGGTGGGCACGGGGGGAAACTTTTTCCAAATTTTCTTAGGTGATGTTCTCAAACTTAGCCCACGGGTTAGATTATTATTAATTTTGACATTTTTAGGAAAATGAAGTACAAAATTCAGAAGGCCATAACTTCATTTGATGGGGAACTCGAAGGTTTTGGAAAACAAGGACTTTTTGGAAATACTCTCGAATGTCCTCTTTGCATAGAAATCTTAATTTTTAATTTTGACAAAATTTTAAGGGTCAATTTTTAGAAATGTTCTGCAGGCTTTAAAAAGTGAAGCTGGTATTTTTAACTTGTGAAATTTTGTTCAATTTACCATTAACTCTTTCTCAACATGCCCATAGGAATGGAGGATTTTACTTGGAAGATTTAGGATGGATTGCAAGTTTCAAAAGGTTTGATTAATTAGGATTCCAAAGTTACCAAAATTACCAATTTTTATACAGCAAAATTCTGAGTTTTTGTCTAAACCCGATTTGAAAGGTTATATAAAATTTTCATAATTATTTTAGTTTGTTTGGGATCGTTTTGATCTTTCTTAGATTTTTCTAGTGTTTCAATATTTTTCCATAGTTTTATAGGGTTTTTATGTATCTTTTGATAAAAAATTTCAAGTTTACCGTGAAATAAAAATGAAGTTTATACAATTCACAACAAGAGATTAATCTATTTCTTTTGCCATGCCATACAAACGTTGATTACATTTCATGCTAGTTTTAACTAGTTATATTTCCTTCAATCAAAATGTAAAAACAAGAATGCAACTTCTAATTTTCAAATCATGCATTTCAACAAAAATAGAGTAATATATCTTCGTCATATGTATTTCTTCTCTTTCAAAGCAAAAATTTCCTCAACATATTTCAACACAAATTTTTACACAACAATAACTCCATTTGTGGAAAAGAATTCAAATTCTATTTATATTTATCACATACAACTTTACAATTTACCACTCTTTCTATTTTCCTTTCATTCAAATGCACTTTCACGTCTCTTTACACAGTCCAAATTTCGGTGCATATCTCTTTCTTATTTAAACATAGGATTTCATTTCCACAATAGAATAACTATCCAATACAAATAATATTACAAGTCATCCACTTGAAGTGGGAAAAAAGGCCTACAGAAAGAAGTCTCGCAAAACGGACTGCCAAACTATGTCTTCTTTCTTAGCTCTAGAACAACCATATCAATATCCTTCATTTTCTTTATTTCAATTTGATCACAATAGAACAAGGGGAAAGGCAACACTCTCCACCCAACCAAGACATCCAATGAAAGGAGAATCCATCCTTCTTCATTGGCCCCCAAGCCCCAACCACAATACAATAAGAGATTTGTTTCAACCCATGGCAACAACAGGCTTCCACTAAACAACACAGCAATTCTTTTGCATATTTCAATATTAAACACAGTCCAAAATAAAATTTAGTTTGCAACACATTTAAAACATTTAAACAGAACTCAGGCTTCATCATGCAAGCCAAAGGAGCAAGAAACTATGGGGGATGCTACTTATGCCTCCCAATGGGAAATGGGTATCACCACCTGTAACAAACCACCAAAATAAAATATATATCATTTCAAACCCCTAACATATCCCTTATGCCTCCCCGCAAGTACCCCTTATTCCTCCCATTTATGTATGCCTCCCCAACCTCTTATGGCACCCCATAACGAGTAAAGAAATGCAAGCTATTTCTTTTTCCAAGGTGGAACCCAAATCCCAAACTCCCTCCACACTTATACCTCCCCAAAACACTTATGCCTCCCACACAAATACCCCATATTCTTCTCCTACACCATCCCTAGGCCATCTACCCAAACAACCCACAAACATTACACAAAACACATCACAACAATAACAAACACAAGAAACAAAGTAAAAGAAGAGCATTTCAAGAGCCAAGCTCTTACCTCTCCATAGTGGAGTTTGTTCCAAGTTCCAAAAAGCAAGCTTTCAATGCCAAAAACAAGTCCCAAGATCAACGAATTTCAGGCCTATAAAAATTTCCAACTTCCTCCAAAAAAGAAAGAGCTCCAAACAGTAAAAAATTTACCCCAAAAAGAAGTATGCAAAAGTGAAGCAACCAAAAGAGTGTAACCCCAAAACAAGCAAAATGAATTCGAATTTATAGAAGGGGGAAGAGAAGAGGATGAGGTGGATCCATGTAGGATGCCACATCACACATCCTCAACTCCAACTCACAAGTCAACTTCAATCTCCCAGACACAATAAATAAGTAGGTGAATAATATGACAATTTACTTACACACTCCAATCAATCTCATACCCCAAAGGACTGAAATTAATTTCAATGTAAAGAAGTGCAATTAAAACATTGCAAATAGACTTACAAAAATGCATAAATGAAGGTCTAAAATTTAAACTCTCCAACCATAGGTAAGGTTGGTATGCAAATTTAAGAGGTATGGGACAAGTTTTACTTGTCCCACAAGCCTCCAAAAACAGCCTCCAAGGACAAATTCGAATTTCAAAGAAGGTGGAGTGTTTCATACTCCAAATTCTAACTTACATATCTCTTACACATCACTTACACATTGCTTACATATCTTACAATTTAATACAAAGAGCCAACCACTCCAATAATTACTTTCTTATGACCCAATTTGGTTAATTTAAATTTTAACAATATGATTACTCACATTATATACCACAATTTATTTAAATAAAAAGGGGTAAACACATCACTTAATAAAATACATACAAACATTAATAAAAAGGAACCAAATAAATAAATACACAAAACCCTTGGTCACGTTTAAAGGTGATCCCCCCCATGGGAATCCCTAGCACAATCAAACACAACAAACAAATACAAGTTGCCATGGTGACCTTGTTGAATTCATCTAGAATTCCAATGTGGTTGGTCTCCAATCCCCTGATGTTTGTTGTGATTTTTAAACCTGCAAAATATAAATACCTCCTTCGGCCTTATGGCCATATCAGAACATCCAAATGAATATAAATATAATTTCAATAATCATCTATATATATGAATCACAACAACATCAAGGCAATCAACAATATCACTTACAATTTATATCAACAACTATATCATCATCATATAATCAATTCCATTTTCTAGGTCTACTCACAATATCCAAATATCACATGTCCGAACAACATTCATAATATAACCATGTCAAACAGTATATCATCATCAATATATAAAATGTCTCTAATAATCATCATGCATCATAACCAAATCAAGATCCACAATAATCCATGATCTAACATCTAACATCATACTAAATCAAAGCATAATAATGTCCATAATGTAAACAACAGTATCAAAATAATATCAAAAGGTGTCAAATGGAAGTGGGCACTACATGTTTCATGATTTTCAGACCATGTTTGTTTGCCTTCTTGTATACATCAATCCACGTACCATAATGATGTCGACAATTCTACTAGTAACCTTTGCCTACCAATAGCCTTATCATGTGTAATTTAATGTCACCATAAATCAATATGATAATGTTATTATTGATATTCATCATCCAAATATTCCTATGCATCTTTATATGTTCCCTTCAAAAGAATCCATTTTATGTTACTTAGGCAACATTGAAAGGTAACCCTACATATCGTTTATGTCCTCTAATGCAACTCAATGGAAAAGTATTTTTCAAAGATATCAAGGACACCCCCCTAGACAAAAGTGACAAGCTCCCATTCTTTGGCTACCTTGATGATATATCACACATGCTTGTCAAGTAAAAACCCTTAAAGTCAACATTAGGACCCCTAAAGAACCCTGCAGCATATTAATATTAAAATTCATATCCAAAGAGGAACACACTAAGAATATTACACTTTTACTTGAATTCATAAATGTATTTACATGGTTTACTGTTGAATTTTCAGGAATGGATTTTGATACCATTATACATAAATTTATTATCAAACCACATTTTAATCCCATAAATCAAAAGCTAGATAAAATGCCCCTATTAAATCATGTTACTCATTAAGGATGAACTAGGTTCTTAAAATCTGATGTTGGATTCAATGAATCTATCAATTATTCCAAGTAGGATTTAAAAAAGAACATGGTTCTAGTAGGCTTCAAAATTGTTATATACTGTATCTAATGCTGAAATGTTTAAGATGTTAACAAGGATTTATTAAAATATAATTTCCGCTACCAAACATTAATGTCAGGAATGAAATGGTTTCATTTGCGTATGATCTTTTAGTTATAATCAAATCAAAATCATGCTTACCATAATACTCAACATAATAGGGATCTTTTACGATAAGGTCATGAATTTTATCTCAAAAACAATGTTAATCTACCTACCAATGTCCATTACTTACATGTTCCATGATTACATCCATGATATTTTGGAAAACAATGTTGACGATCTTCTCACCGAATTCCAAACTTTGCGCCAACCATGTAAGTGTCCTTTACAAAATATATTTACACCTATTGGAATATAATAAAAGATTAAACCTTAAAAAGTGTCTTTGGATTCACTTATAAGAAATTATTTTTGTCATCATATCATGTCATTGTATAGAGGTGGATGAAAAATAAATTAATACCATTTTCCACATGCCTCCTTTTAAAAACATCAAACAATTGTGCAACTTTCAAGAAAAAAATTGAACTATTAGATGTGTTACAAGAAAACTCTCTAATTTTTGTCAACCATTCAATTAAATTCCGAGGAAAGGAGTCACCTTTTACTGGGGGAGGATTTTTTTACCACATTTGAATAACTTAAATAGTATCTTTCATGTCTCATGTGCTTTCACCACCCCAACTCGATCTGTCATTATATCTCTATATAGCCACCAATGCATTTTTATTGTGAAAATTCTGACACAACACTATGTTTCCAATCATGAATCGGTCATTTATTATATTAGTCATATGTTTATAACTTATGAGCTCAAATTTTCCCACATAATTAAGTTTTTCTTAGCCATTGTCTTCTCTACAAAAAAATTGTAACATTATGTTTAACCATATTACTTACATAATTTCCAAGGTTGACCCCCTCTATTACAAGATGAAAAAAATATACCATAACAACCAAACAACTAAATGAATCTCATTGCTCACAAAATTTAACCTCAATTTTATCTAGAATAAGGTAATCAAAGGTCAAGTTAGCATGGATTGACTTGATGAGGCACCACTCTCATCCATATCGCCCCTTAATTTTAATCTTCCTAAGGATTCTACCTTCACCATTTCTAAAACTAAAGACCCAATAGATTTCAAAATATAATTTGATATGACATCGCACTTTTGTGGTTCTAAAACTAGAGGAATGGGGTGGTGTGGTTATTATATTCATCACCCCTTAAGGTACCTCGATTCCAATCTCAATTGAGTTTCATTTTCCTTTCATGAAAACTATGGAGGAGTATGAAGTGCTTTTTATTGGCCTCTGATTGAATCTTTCCCTAAAATTGCATTATAACCAATCATTAGGACTCACATTTTGTTTTTAAGTAAATCCAATGGTCATACCTAATTCAAAAAGAAACATTAAAGCAATACAAGACCCTTGTTGACTCTTTATTCACACAATTCACTCATTATGAAATTGAATTAATGTTATGGATATGAAGAGGTAATTTTAGTGATATGGATATTACAATTCTCATTCTCTACATAAGATATTTTTGTCCCTCATTAGAATGAGACTCTTATACTTATGTTGAGTATTGTGAGAGGTGTCAATAGTTTGAAAATCATTTTCATGCCCCCATGCAAAAATTACAACCCCTCGGATCTATATGGACTTTCTCTAAATCAGGGCTTGACCTCATATGTAAAATTTCCCCATTATCCTTCAACAGTCACACAATCATCATAACCACCAGTCTCAAATAATTTAAAAATGGGTCAAAGTTACACCCCTATCTTACACAAAAACACCCAAATCATTAAATTTATCATGAAAAATAGCATTTTCCATTTCATATCCCTACCAAAATAATCTCTAAGAATGGTGGCTTATTTAAAAATAAATACGTAATATATTTTGTGATAAATGTGAGATTAAAAACATCTTCTCCACACCATCCTATCTATAGGCCAATGAACACACAAATGCCTCTAATAAAATACTTTTAAAATATCTTACAAAACTTATTTAGTGTCTCACATAAAGATCAGCTCACATAATTTCCTTATTCCCTTTGGGCTCATCGTACAAGCATTCAAAAAAATATTAGGTCCATTCCATTCTCACTTTTCTATGGGGTAGATGTTTTCATTTCCCTTGATCTTGAAATATCATCACTCGTAATTACACTCCAATATTTCATCATTGATAATGACTATTGTCAGGAGCAACTTTCACAACTGTTATTGCTCTCCTCGATGAGTGGCATTTTAATGCTCTAGATCATTTATAAGTCTATTGGGGTCATATCACATGCACTTATCATAAGAAGGTCCATATTCATGAATTTGATTTATGTTACCTCGTGTTAAAATAAAACAAGTATAAATCTTCTCAAGAACTTGAGTAGCGAGACAATTTTTCTTCCAAATTGTTCTAACCCTATTTTATCATTTAACAGTATAGGTAAAATTACTACAAACTAGTTGATCTTGATGGAAATGAATAACTTAAGTCACTCAATGTTATGCATATGTGGTAGTTTCATGCCTAAAAATACAAAAACATTATAAATTTTCAAAACGTCAAAATAGTCAAATATGTTCAAAAACACATAAAAAATGCAAAAGCAATTTTGTAACTATCTTAGTTTTCATGTCTATTCACTACACAATTTTTTCACATTCTATGTGCATACTTGGTCACATCACCCCATCACATCACCCCATAATGAAATTTTCCCGCCATTATTTGTATGTGTGCATCAATTATTTTTGGTATGTTATGACTAGTTCATCGACACACATTTTTATCTAATCATTAATAACTCCAACATTTTGAGCTTGTTCTTTCCCTACTTGGAAAATTAAATAACGAATTTTTCTTCTATAGATCAATGCCCTAAAAATATGCTAAACATAATTTCATGAAGACTAAAAGGACATATTTATCACACATTATATAATTTCACCTTCATGTTCACTTCCACTTCATCCATAAAGTTGTTACTGGTATATCCATTAATAACATATGACTCCCATGTATATACATTTTCTAGTATGTCCTCACTTTTTTCTTTATTATAGATTTTCTTCATTTAGAAATTCAATCACATGTGCACATAATAGATCTTGATGAGATGAAGTGCTAGTATGTATCCTTTTTTCAAGTTAGATCTTGTTCAAATTGTTAGTTTTTTCCCATATTATTTTGAAGAGACACACGTGTCCTCACTTTAGTTCATACCAAACCTGCAATCATTTTCTTAGATCCATATTGAATTCATACAAAAATAGCATTATCTCACGTTCACATTGTATTCACATAAACACCTCGCTATATTATCTCATTCCATTGAACATTTATAGTCACATGGATCATAAAAACAAAACTAAAATTGTTTATTTCTTGGAGGGACTTTTTTACAAGGATTTTTTTAGGAAAACTCTGGGCTCCCTGTAATAAGAAAGTAATATTCTAGAAAATATAGGTGCAATGGTTCGCATCATTTTGGTTGACTTTTTTGGTGCATTTGGGAATTTATTTATTGTTATTTTCCTGAGTGTGGTTTCTTCCCCCTATTTTTGAGGGTTATTCTAATGTTTTGTTATTGTTGGTTTATTGCATCCTAGCTTCTTATTCTAGTCATTTCTTCTTAGTCTACATTGTTGTCTCTTGGCTCCGGGCCTTTATTTTCTGGGTAGGTTCCCAGTCAAAAAACATTTATCCTTATCTTGAATAAAATTCAATCATCACCATGACCAATGTTTCAAACATATAAAATATGGTTTCGGAACAACTTTACGGCGTTTAACCAATTTTGTGTAGATTATTAGATTCATAGGAATGTAACACCAATAAATAAACATTCTCAATTCCCTCCCACATGTAAAGGGAAATCAAAGTGTGCTCATTTTTAAGAGGATTTGGATAGAGAGGTTGCAAAAGATGAGGAAAAACAAAAATTCATATAATCTATAAACCTTCAATTTCCTTAGCTATCCAAAAGTTACTTGGTGTACTTATGGTTAGCATAATGATTGGGTCAATAGTCATGCTATATATCTTAATATTTTCTTCAAAAACATCATGCTTTCTGATGTTTTTTTCTCAACTACCACATCACATTCAAAAAATAATTATGCATAGAAAACACAAGAAAAACTTAGATGGTTTATGTTCTAAATCTCTTCATTTTTTATAAGATTTCAAGATGATATTTTCAAAATCTATTGATATCTGTAACGCCCATCTAAAACAACCACTCGAAACCCCAAGAAAAACCTAGCTTTAGTTAGGAAGAAGTTAAGGAATAATTTAAAAAAAAGTGTTCCCAACAAAATTCCAAAGTTCATTTCAATAGTTATATAAAATCATCCTACAAAAACACTAAGAGAGTGATAATTCATCCCTAGCAGCAGATAGATTATCTTCTTGCTGGGCGATGCATGGAGATAAATTCCCCTAGGTGCACGGAAGAGAGGCGCGGAAGGGAAACTATTACTGTCCAAGTGCATGGAAGAGAGGCGCAGGAAAAACTCTTTTTCTCTTGGGCATGCAAGACAGGTGCAGAAGAGATTCTTTTTTCCCCCGAGCACACAAGATGGGCGTAGAAGAGACTCATTTTCTCATGGGGCTGCAAGACGGGCGTGCAAGAGACTCATTTTCTCATGGGCACGCAAGACGGGCGTGGAAGAGGCTTTTTCTCTTTTGCGAACTTCAGAAGGTCATAACTTTTGATAGGAAACTCTGTTTTTGGAAAATAAGGACTTTTCATAAATCTCTCAACGTCCTCTTTGTACATAAACCTTAAGAATTTAATTTTGTTAAAATTTTAAGGGTCAATTTTTAGAAAACACTCTGCAGCTTTATAAAATGAAAATGAGTAACATTTGACTTATGAAAATTTGTTCAATTCAACCTCCTTCCTTTCCCAACACGCCAAACAGACATGGAGGGTTTCTCTTAGAGGAAATTAGGATGGATTACAAGGTTCAATTGCTAGATTGAAGGTCAATTCGAAATTTCTCAATTTTGACAGCAAAATGACTTCAGTTTTACGTTTGTTCGATTTGAAAAGATACTTAACCATTTCTTTAGTGGTTGAGTTTGTTTGGGGGCACCTTAAACATATTAAGTTCAATTCAATTTTTTATTTTATTATTCATTATCGCAGGGTTCATTCTATACATTTTGATAAAAATTTGTAGAGTTTACAGTGAAATAAAACAAAGTTTATACATTTCAAAACAGAGATTAATCTATTTCTTTTGCAACACTATACCAAACATTGAATTCATTCCATGCTAGTTTTAAATAGTTATCTTTCCTTCAATAAAATGTAGAAACAAGAATGTAACATCTAGTTTTTTTTCAAAACATGCATTTCTTCAAAAACAGAGAAATGTATTTTTTCATACATAGACACTTTTTCATCCTTCCAACAGAGATTTCACAATACATTCAATAATCATATTTCCAATTCATAGATAATGCCATATTGAGGACATACATTACAATAACTTCTATTAACTTCAAAATGATATCTTTTACAACATTCTTTTCCATTGGTTTGTTGAAATACAACATATAGAATATGAATCTTTCCTTTCTTTTATTCAAAACCATAATATAGATAACATCTCTTTCATATTTCAAATTAAAACTATCATAGAAAATACAAAACATCTTTCTATCACAAAATATATTAAATTGTCAACCACTTCTTGTGGGAAAAAGGTTTTACAAATAGAGCTCTCACAAGGGACTGTGAAAACTATCTTTTCCTTCTCTCTAGAACAGCAATATGCAAATCTTTCATTCTCCAATTTTGATCATAACAAACATATGGGAAAGGAAACACTCTCTACTAAACCAAGACATCCACGGAAAGGAGAAGTCATCTTTCTTCATTGGCTCCCAAGCCCCAACCACAATGCAATAAGAGATGCATTTCAACTCATGGCAACAACATGCTACCACACACACACATGAAAATTCACATTTAAAAACACAATCCAAAACAAAATGTAGTTTATAACCACATTAAGACATAACAACAAAAATTCATGCTTCACCATGCAAGCCAAAGGAGCAAGAAACTATAGGGGATGCTACTTATGGGCCTCCTAAAGGGAAAATGGGTATCACCACCTGAGAACAAACCACCAAATATAACATTCAAATCTCTGACATGCCCTTATGACTCCCAGAAGTACCCCGTATTCCTCACATTTCCTTATTCCTCCCCAACCTCTTATGGAACCCCATAACGAGTAAAGAAATGCAAGTTATTTTTTTGTAAGGTGGAATCGAAATCCCAACTCCCTCCACACTTATACCTCTCAAAAACACTTATTCCTCCCACAAAATAAATTCCATAGACTTCTCCTACACCATTGCTAGGCCATCTACCCAACAACCCACAAACATGCTAAAACATTCACAACAATAACATTCAACCATTGACATATACAATAAAATAAAGAAATAAGTTCCTTTCAAGAGCCAAGCTCCTACCTCTCCATGATGTAGTTTATTCCAAGTCCAAAACAACAAGATTTCCAATGCAAAACAGTCTAAGATCAATAATCGATAAGCATGCAACAATCTCCAATCTTTTCCAAAAGTAAGAGCTCTCAAAACCCTAAAAGAAGTCTCCCCCAAAAATGAAGTGATAAAAGTGAAGCAACCCAAATACAAGCTAAGGAATTCACAATAAATAGAAAAGGGAAGAGAATATGATGAGGTGGATCCATGCAGGATGCCACATCACACATCCTCAACCCCAACACAAAAGTCATCTTCATTCTCTAATGCATAATCAATAGGTGGTTGAATAATATGACAATTTTACTTACACACTCAAACAAGCCCACACCCCATAAGGATTGAAATTAAAACATGAAGAAAGTGGAATAAAAAAAAATTCAAATTGACTTACAAAAATGCATAAAGAAGGTTTAAATTTAACCCTCCAACCATAGGAAAGGTTGGTATACAAATTTAAGAGGTATGGGACAAGTTTAACTTGTCCCATAAGCCTCCAAATTTAGCCCACAAGGCCAAATTCGAATCCCAAGGAGATGGAGTGTCTTACACTCCAAATCTTATTCTTAAATTCTCTTACAACTTGCATTTATATTAATAACTTCATATTTATTAAATTCCTATGGCATCAAGATTTATTAAATTAACACATGGGTATTTACAACATTTAACTAAATCAATTAATGCAAAAGGAAGGGGTAACACAACACAAAGTAAACACATGCAAACATTACAAAAAGGAAACACACAACAACAAAACATAGAAATAAATCCCTTGGTTACATTTTAAAGGTGATCCCCCCCATGGGAATCCCTAACAACACAACACATAAACATAACAGTTGCCATGGTGACCCCGTTGAGGTCATCCAGAATTCTATTATGGTTAGTCTCCAGTCCCCCGATATTGTTGTGATTTTTGTCCTGCAAAATACAAATACCCCTTCGGCCTCATGGCCATATCAGAACATCCAAAAAGATATAACAACATCTAAAATCAAATATAAATCATAGCAACATCAAGAATTCATCATCACTTTCAATTAAATTAGCAACTATATCATTATCCAAAAATCTTCATAAGAGATTTGTTCACAACAGCCAATGTCACAAGTCCAAACAACATCCAAAATGTGTTCATGTCAAACAGTATATCCAAAACCATATACAACAACGTCTCTAATAATCATCATGCATAATAACTGAATCCAAATTCATAATAGTCCATGGTCTGATATCTACACATCATAATAATCCAAACATAATAACATTTAAAATAAGATTAACATTATCAATATTAGTATCAAAAAGTGTCAAAGGAAAGTGGGCATTACAATCGAATCCATTCCCCCTTTTGCAAGCTCAAACCACACATTTTTAATTTTATTTTGGTAGAAGGAAAACAATCGATGCCCAGCAAGAATTAACTTTTGGTTAGTGAAGCCATGTGCAAGGGTTAGATCACTACCAGGGAGGATGAGGGAGTTGGAAGAATTTAATAAGTTCCACATTAATTCACAGTCCTTCACATTAGTATAAATCAGTCCCCTCTAATTTGGCACCTCCCAAAAAGATCTCCTCCTTACGCAACTTACCCAAGACTTTAAGTAGAAGATTAATCTAGTTAAACTTTAGCTAAACCATTAGGTACCTTTTAATAAAAATATGCCTAAATAAATTTTGCAAATGTTTTCATATTCTAAAAGAATTTTTAACAAAAAGTCATTACACATTCCACTAATCGAAAGTACGATTAGCTCGCCAGAAGAAAGTTACAAAAGACCCTCAACAACAAATAAACACTTACGACAGAATGATAAGGCGTGACGAAACAAAAGAAGAAGAAATGATGCTATAATGACTTCGCAATCAAGGCCAAAGTCACCTAATGATCAAAAAGGGAGCTCAATTCAACATTTGACGTTATGCAACAAGACAAGGATGCATAGGCGGAAGTCGAACCGAACGGGGCATTACATAACGACACCACTTACCTCATGTAGAACTGTGAAGGCCCCCTTTTAGTTTTAAGCTTTAGGAGCTGCAAAGAAGAAGGAGATGAATGAATGATCAATTAAACACCTATATGTCGCACACCCATTCCATGGATCATGTTCCTACCCAAATAATATTTGCTATTTGTGCTCCATTTAAGATTTTCAATCTCGCAAAGAGGATAAATATCACACATACATGAATGGAATGCTTGAAATCAACAAGTGTGAATTATATACGTAAATGTTTCATACCCATTCCATGGATCAAAATACCAAAATTATATCTACTATTCGTGCTCCATTTCATCATTTCAATCTAAATTAAACCTCATTAATTACTCACAAAGTTTATTCAACTAATTTGACTTTTACATACTCAAAAATGAAACCATACGGTGGATGTGACGCATAGATGAAATCGATTATGACGGGACTAGTAATTGTCACAAATTTGACTACCATGTCAGTATAGATTTCACAAGAAAACATGTTATTTCTACCTTATGTCTTTTATGGGGATCTGATCCGTATTTCATCACAGCCATCCGATTTCTACCAGAGAAAACTCGTTCAACGTAAATATGTTTAAAACCAATAATAATTCTATGACCTTGTGGAAAGGAAACTCCTTTAGATGGTACCAAATGTTGTTTCTTGGCAAATATCTCTATATTTTTTCTACTCAGATTACGCGGCTGTGGAAAATGTAAACAAAGAGTAAGGTAGAAAGTCACGACGTGTTTTGAAAAACAAGTTAATGATGGAATTTGAAGTTGTGCCTTCCCCAATACGGTTTGTTTTATTAGAAATGGTGACTTCTCAATCACGGAAGCGCGTAACAATTTCTCTCTTTTCTGAAATGCATTTTCTTTATCCTCCCAAACCCCCCTTTATAAAGGTGATGGAAGAGCAGGGCGGAATATGCAGAGCAAATCACCACATGGTGGGTTAGTCTGATACTCAATGGCTCGTTTGGATGGTATGTGTTTCCTCAATGTATGCTTTCACCTTTTCCTTTGGATTTCGCATAGTATTGAAGGATGTCCACCCCATGAACTGAAGGCGCTTCTAGTTTTCAAGGTCAATTTGAATGAGTCAGCCAAAAAGTTGAAGTCGTGGGATGGAAATGATTGTTGTGTATGGAGAGGTGTTTACTGTGATAATATAGAAATTGGTGGACATGTCACCCACTGGATCTTAGTGGACTTCAGCTTTCAACTATAAGGGATCACATCGATTCTTCCTTATTTCTATTGAAACATCTCAAGCATTTGGATTTTAGTGGTAATTAGTTTGAAGGAATTCCAATACCACAAGGTTTGGGTTTGCTACGTACCTTGGGATATGATAATATAATATAATATGGGTTGATGGAGATGCCAACATGTGGCACACATCCCCTTAGTTATATGTATGAGTTCACATGGAATATGATAATATAATGTGTATGGGTTGATGGAGATGCCGACATGTGGCACACATCCCCTTAGTTAGTTATATGGGCTCAATTAATTATATTGGGTAATAGGTCGGCCTACATTGGGATTAGGTGTTACCCATCCTATTTAAAGGATGCGAGTATCATTATGAACGGTTAGGGAGGTATGAGTTGAGTCTTCTACTTGGTAGAGGTATATTGGAGGTGTCCCCCTCGAAGTGGATTCCCATCTTGGGAGATTGTGGAGTTACTCCTTCCTTAAGGAGCATTGTATGGTGTTGCCCTACCTTAAGGGTATTATTCTGCATATATTGATTATTAGGGTATCTTGGCCCCCCATATATCTTGTGTTGTGTTATCTTCTGCAATTTATTGATTTATTATATGCAAGGTTCTTATCAAGTGGTATCAGAGCAGTGATCCAGGCAATTTGCGGGAGGAATAATGTTGGTGATTCGTCTATATCTAGATATCGACTTGGAATTTTTCAGATATTTTTGTGGGGATTGGATAAATAGTTCAAGTGATCTTCCCTCCAAATTTCAGATTTGTTGGAGTTGTTTTGCAAAAGTTGTCCGTTTTAGGGTTGAAACCCTAATTCTTTGGTTTCATCTATATCTTCTGAATAATGATGAATTAGGAAACAATTGTTTTTTGGCTGATGTTAATATATTCAAAGGTGATACCACTAAAATTTCAAAAAAAATTGGATCTATTTTGTTAGAGTTATTTCATTTTTATTGTTTTTCACTATTTTGCTCCACAGGGCGTAATTTGAGGACTTTTCCTGAATTTCTTACATTTTCAGAAACCTCTCAAAAATTAAATTGGGGTTTGTGTTCTGTGATTTCTGATTTTTAGCCGACCTTTAGCCTAAAGGGTTAGAAAAAGTTTTGATCAAAGGGTCTATTCCTAAAACCCTGGTTTTATGGATCATGGGGATGGTAGTTTTTTTTGGAGATGGCAGGATTGATGCAAGAGAATAGTGGAACAAATTTAGGGTTAAATTCTCTAAACCATCAGATATTTGGTTATTCAAGTTGAGGATTAGTGGCCTTGCACAAATTTGGTTTTCTGAGTTAGAAAAGGAAAAGTCTAATTGGTCTTTGGAGGAACTGGAACAAGTTTTCACGGACAGATGGGCAACAAAAGAAGAAGAAGATGAAGCAGAAGAAGAATAAAAAGAAAAAGAAGAAGAAGAAGAAGAAGAAGAAGTAGAAGCAGAAGCAACATCAGAAGAAGAAGATGTTGATGATAAAGTTGTTACACATGATAGTGCATTTCCAAGGAAGGAAGCTTCAATATTTCAGTTTGAAGGGTGCATTCAAAGAAAAAAGATAATTGTTTCCATAAACCGACACTTACATAAGTCATCGACTCACATAGACATGTGAAAACAACATAGACATGTGGATGCCACACTTTTCCCAATGAATGAATACTACCGATAACCCAACCACAAGAAAAGGACTTAAGGATTGGAAAACCCACAACACATCATTTCTTTAATTACATATTAGTTGCGATTAACATTCCAAGAACATTATTGTGCAAGGATAATTTTCTCCTTTTTCCACCTACAGATTCTTAAGTTCACTCCACATTTAAATTACATCTCGACCATTTTAAGTTGTCTTTTGTATCCTTTACAGAAATTTCCATAACTTACATACTTATTTGGCATGATTCAAATTGCATATAAAGTACTTAATTATCTTGTTCTTATGTTAAGAATATGCTTCTCAAACATTTATTAAATGTCTAGATTTTACTCTTGTAACTCAAGTGAATTTGACTTGATGTCTAGAAAGTAATCTTAGGATTTTAGGAGGGTGGTTCAGATTCAAGATACCTTTTTCCCATAAACATTATTCAATCATGGTATCTTTATTTCCCAATTCAACATTTACACAACATAAATTGTATTAAGATTATATATATATATATATATATATATATATATATATATATATATATATCTTTTGTTTTTCTCGAAGTTTGATCTCACCAAGGGAAACTCGTATATCTTGTAACACATGAAAATGTTTAATTGAGTTATAAGGACTCGAAGAGTGGCATTATTCCTAACCTCAAATATTTTTTTTAAGTCTTGTATGATTCACTTTCACATTACATTATGGTCTCGCTATTACCATCGCTTTACAAAAAATTCATAATGAAAGTACTTGCCTGAAATCTAGAAGAAGTACGTGCTTGGAGGAATTATAAACTACACATGAACCAAAAGTGATTTGTGTTCAAGGTAAGATCCCATGTTTCTGCATTTCATGATGCCACATGTGAAATTTATTTTATTCTTAATGTCATAAAAGGGAATAACAAGGGATTATGGGACAATATTTTGTTTTCCTAGGTTTTCTGAAGTCAATATCTTTCAAATCAATTTCATTTGCAAAAAGTTACTTATAATTTTCTACCCACAAGTTAACCTCCTAATCAACTAAGGTTTAGTTTAATTCCAATTTTCACTCAGGACTTTACGCCCTACTAAGATTAAATTAAGGTTCGAAAACATATTTACCCTAGAAACCCTCTGTAAAATATCAAGGCACTATATTGTCACTAGGCAAAGATAATATGTTTAGCTGAGAGGATGTAAAGAGTTCGTTAAAAAAATTTCAAGTGATAGTACAACCGTTTCACTAGGTCCATGATGTCATCTGAATCCCACAATCAATTGATTCGATGAAGATATTTAATTCTAAATATATCATCGGAAGACAAGGTAGTCCACTAGGATACGAAGGAAGAGTTAGCTCTACTTACACTAGATAAAGTTTGACTATATCTCTCCTATCTATCAGGTTTATGATGATGTCACTAAACATATAGACTAAGATGATAAACCCATTCTTGGGCTCTTACTAATCTAAACTATGAGGTTCCATCGAGTGTAAAGTTTAAGTTCATTATACGGTTTCAATCTTTTCTATGGTAAAAAGGATCACACATGAACACATGTTATGCATAGATCTTATACTAAGGTTCAGTGTTTTGATTAAGTCTCTTTACATTCATATTTCACACAAAAATCCACAAGATAGAGTTCCAAATAGTTATTTATATATGTTAACAAGTTTTCACAGGGTTTTGATAACTCGACGAGGGTCCCATAACTTGCTTTTTACATTTTCCGACTAACTATAAAAACATTCAGATCAAGCTTGGAGGCTAAGAAACCAATTTCACACGTTGTCTTCCAAACATCAAACACACCACGGTTAAATTTCTACATCTCCACTTATATACCAAGAGTTCATAGGAACTAAAAAAATTTGAACTGGTAAAACGTTTTACGATTAGCAGCTAGTTTTCTAAGGCCATGATCGTAGCTAGCGTAGTGGAAAATAATAAAAGTAAGCTCGAGGGATCAGAAAACCTCATCCAAACTAAAACTTGATAGATGAACGCGCCCCGATAAATTTCCTATGAGTTCCACCATATATAGAGAATTCATCAGAGTCATTGGAACTGAAAACTAGGACAAATTTTTAAAATGGTAACATGATTTTTGAAGCCACTAGTCTAAATTGGTCCAGTTTAACCTAGTCAAACTACGACTAGAGGCCTACAAAATGGATTTACCAAAATATATAGAAAAGTGTTTTTCCCTAAACTAAAATTTCCATTCAGTTTTCTAGTAAAAACAGTTGAGATTTGTGAAGATGGATAATAATTTCTCTATCTAGGATTCAAATTGTGGTTCAAAACGAAAGCACACTTTTTAGAGTTAGTATCTTCTTACCATTGCAAAATAGTGAAACAGGGCTCCTTTAAGCGCATCAAAAAGGTCACAAATGTTCATTCGTGGTCAATCCAAGGATTGAAGTGACACCTCACATAACAAGGTACCCGAAGGAAGTTTAACCTCCCTTTTCTGGAGCTACGAAGGTTAATGTGTGAGTCCCCATAAATTACAACTTATCTATTTAAACCAGGAGATGGTCAACATATTTACCAGGAAGTCAACTTCAACTTGTCGATCAAACAATACTGTAGTGATCTATTTTTCTTAGGAAGTTTTACAAATCACTTCAAAATGAGGGTTGAAGTTCATGGTTTACTACAAATGGTTATTTTTATTGTGTGAGTTACGATATGACACTTTTTTTTTGTAACAAGTTAATGTAAAATAATTAAATCTATGATAATCCCAAGCTTTTAAAATTAAATTTTGTTGCAAAATAAAAACTGAAGTACAATAATTATGAAGGATAAGGAGAGATGAACCATGCCTGGAAAAAAGAGTAAGTGTTCGTCGCTTCAAAGTTTGTTGAAACACTTGCTATATGCACTTCAACTCTGGATTCCCATTTATTTTCAAAACTCCCCTTTGGGCACGTCTTTCCACTAACAACAACCATGAGATCATTTCTTTTCAAGGAATCTAATCAAATGGTAATGAAGTTCCTTACTAAACACCCTTTCCTTGAAACTCTCATTTTCAGACAAGAAGAGAGTGTGTTGGCCAAGCATGTTGACTCTCACTTTACACCTTCTAATGGAATTTGATTAAAAGTTTTAAAGACCTTTTGAACAAACCCATCTTTCGCACCACAACCCATATAAAGATATCTTAATAAGATGGAACTAAAAGGAGTAGGAAGAGTCAATTTCCAGTCTTAAAGGTGATCTTGGAGATAAAGTTAGTTGAAGTATGGTAGTCAACACATACACAGAGGTTATTGAAAAATCCATTGGTTATCCCAGGGCATGACTTAACAATCCAACTGCACTTTCCAACTTATCACCATGGCAGAAGAGGATTAATTCCTTTTATCCCTCATCAATTTCCTTACCATTTGAACCCCATCTGACCTATGTACTTATGCACAAATGTTTGACATAATAAAATAAGTTATAGCATTATAACAATCTATCTCAAAGGAAGAGTTGTTGTAAATTATTGTAACTTGGTATTCTTATGTATTATTCAAGGGCACCAAACAACACAACCACACAACCCCATAGGTTTGATTGGTGTGTTAATGATAAGTTTTGAGTCCCCTCAAGATAGCCAACGCCGCAAGTAATGTGACCGAAGGAAAACATAAATTCAGTCTAAGTGAATGTTATAAGCACCACTCCTTATGCCATTGAAAAGTTATAGCCCTTTTCCACTAACACATGTCAGCTTGATGTTTTACTCTAAAATAAAAATGAAGCTACATGGCTAGATCATGATCCATTAGACCACCTCTCGCGTATGTGTCACCAACCAACTGAATTTCCTTATGTAAGGATTCCACAATTATGCGTATATGACTACTACCAGGGCATTATACCAAACACTCTGACAAATCTCATTTGGCCACAGGGAGGAGGAGGAGCTTAGCAAAGGGTAGGAGCCTCTCACTTGTGAATTATTACTAGAAAATTCCTAAGACTTTTAAAGAACACCATTTTTGCAATATCCAGCATTTAGTGATGTCCAGGATCACTTTTTTTAGATTTCATTATGTGAAACAATTCGTTTTCCCCTTGCGCAAGGTTCTACATTGTATGAATCTGTCAGAGCATGAACAACTACAACATCTAGAAAAACCTTTGATGTGGTGCACAGCTGGGCGGAAGGTAGGCCAATAAACCTATTTCTATTTGCTTTGAAGGAATTTCAAAAAAACCTGTTTCGCGTCGGTGAATGGCGAAAGATAGAAGAAGAAGAAGAAGATCGGGACACATAGGAAAATGGGAACACAATGGAGACTGCAAGATAAAAACTATGTGCAGATTATCATATGAGGATAGCAAGAAGGGCCACTTTAATTTTGTTATCATATCCAAAATTATGCTCCATTCACCACGCAAACATTATGGTTAGTTTAACATTTTTTTAACTAGGGGTGAATTGCAGGCACCATACAATGCACAAGTTTTAAAGGTTCATGAGGGTTCCAACATGGTTTTTTCAGGGGATACTAAATAAATTGATTTCAGAATTATGCATGCGGAAGAAAGAACATGTACGGAAAATTACAGCACGAGGATGCATGAGTCAGAACCACACTCAAGCCCCACATTCCAACAAACAAGGCTTACTCATTTTAATTTATTTTTTATTCTTTTATTTTGGTTTTATTTAAGAAGGAAACGACATAATCTACAAAAAGGTGAAAACAACAGCAACGCTAGGCATCCAAGTGGAAGGTAATCATATTCAAGTTTTTGAATATTTAAACCACTCTATGA
>JAHRHJ020000630.1:0-59190 GCA_019776745.2 Taxus chinensis
TGATGAGTCATCAGCTACCTGGGAGGATGCTACACCTCTGAGGGCTAGATATCCCTATCTCTTCCAATGACTTCCAGGAGGAAGTCTAATTCTAGGAGAGGGGGATGTAGTGCCCACGTTTTTATAGCTTCAGTTATTTGTTGGTTCTTTTATGCATAGACATGTTTTGATTGAGACTCTGATAGATTTTGGACATTTTACTATGTTATTTTATCCTCATGGACATTATGGTATTTTGGGCGCGTAACGCCTATTGGACTAAATTCATATTTTGATATATTTCTTATGATGTTAATGACACTAACAGGGTTAGATGATAGTGATATTCATTGGTTAGATGTTGTTTCTTGTGGTCGATTTGATTTATGATATAGTTTTTTGGATTTAATAATGGTAATCTCATGCTAGCCTAAGTGTATGTCGTTGCAATTGTATCTGTGGATGATTCATGGCAAACTATGTGTATAATTGTATGCATTGCAGTATCAATTGTAAAAATGATGTTAGGACATTATAAGTTGATTAATTTTGTGATGTGTATATGATGATTTATATTGGACAGATGTGGTTAACATGTGCAATGAGTGTGCAGGTGACAGGTATAGGAGAGCATGGGTTTCAGGGCAGCTACGCAATTGTGCACGAGTGGCCCACGAGCTGAGTCCTAACCATGCTAAATGTTTGAGGCCTTATAATAGGTGTATTTAATTGGGCACCATGGGTGAACCCTCAATTGTAATGTATTTATGTCTTGTAAAATTAATTATGTTTAAGGTGTGTTTTATTAAGTAAACTAGTTTAGGGGTTTAATGATCTCATCTTAATTTAAGTGATGGTTTTGGGTAAGTGTGTGTGTGTTGGTAGAAGGAATTGGGGACCACATGTGAACCTTGGGTGGACCCCACACCCTTTAGCCTTGTGCCTAAGCATGCCAAACCCGAAATTGGGTTATTTTGGGCATTTTTAGGGACCCCTTTTTAGTTTGGGAGTTCCTTTAGCATGAAAATGGGCCCTTGGACCCTACCTAGTAGGCAGGGGGGCTCATTTTCAAGGTTTGGAGGGAGTTTCCCTCCCATTTTTCCCTCCTTAGTCATCATCCATGTAAGATGGTTAGTTTGTGTGTATTTGTTAAAAGTTGCTCCACTTTGTTTTATTTTTTGTTTTTAGTATTTTGGGTGATAAGGGCTTAAAGGTGTGTTTACTTTTACTTTTTTGGTTTTTGAAATCTTTGACTCTTGAGAGGACAGGGGGTGACACTTGTCACTTTCCCATTGGTGAGGAAACTTTTGGGTTCCTCTTCTTATTCTTCCTCATGTGGAAGGAAGGGGTCTTCTTGGCTCATTTTTTTTGGGAGAACTTGGAGAATTTTGGGAGCTTGGAGGTTTGCTTGAACAAAGGAAAAATCTTAGAGTCTTGGAAAGCATTGTAGAGGTAGGATTCTTAACCTTTTTCCTTCTTAGTTGTGCTTACCTTGTTAACTATTCTTTGATCAATAAAATGATGTGTTGTGAAGTTGTATGGTGAATGTAGTTTTGTTTGTTTGTTCTTTGTTGTTTTCTTTTGGCTTCTCTCCACCATCATTTAGATTGATGGTTTTTGGAGAATTTAGGGGGAGAGAGAAGGATTTCCCTCTCAAACCTCATGGTTGTTGTCAAGCCATGAAGGTCTCTTCTCATCCCCTCATATGGTTTGAGGTGGGAGAAAGGTTCATATGGCTTGAACCTTTCCCCATTCTTGGTGAGGAAACCCTTTTTGGGTTTGAAAATCCTCCCGAGAAGGATTTCTATGACATTAAGAAGGAATAAGAAGGATGAATGATTAGGAGGAATGAGGAGTTTTGTAAACATGTTTTTTTTGGTGCTCCTATGGTTGGTCACCTTTCATTTGGGCATCCTACTTCTTCTCTTCCCCCTTGTGAGGTTGACCTTGTTATCCTCATGTTGTTGTTTTATCATGTGTAGTATGTCTAAGTAGTTAAATGGTCTTATGTATTTCTTGTTGTGTTTTATCCCTTTTATACTTGTGCACATTATGGAAGTTTGTTCCTCTCTCCCATGGGCTTGGGGGAGGCTAGAATGGCTTCCAATCATGGAAAGGCATGTGATGATGCCTATTGGTTGGGTGGTAAACAAGCCTTGTCTCTTATTCAGCATCCTTAGAAGAACACTCAGGTTGGAGATAGTTGGAGTCTCTTACCATCTTGGTCATCCTCATCCTTTGAGGGCATTACCTTCTTTTTGTAAATAAATGTGGCTTGTGAAGTTTTTACATTCTTGTAAATACCCATTATTGTACTTATTGCTTCTTGTAAACTTTAGTCATTACTAAGAAAGTTTTTACCTTATTGTTGCAAGAATCTTTTAATATTATCATATTGAAATCATGAGTTTTCTTTTAGTTTCATGTCATCTTGTTGAAGGTCTTGTTGTGTATAAATCTGCAAAGTATGATCGTGCATGGTGCATCAAAACTGTAATTTTTAGTTGTGTCTAATTTTCAAGTTTTTTTTTAAAAAAAAAATCTATGAAATGACTTATGTACATGTGTATCCTATGTATGTAGAACTGAAATTTACAAGCTAAACATTCTTTTAAATTTGCAAAATTCTATGGCATTACACAAAGCCAAACTGCTTCAACACAAATAACACTTACAGTTGCCCTATATTATGCTTTAGTGAAAGAGATAGCCATAGTGTGTTACCCCACTACCTGTGATGGAAATATCAACATAAAAAATATGTATCATAATGTCATCACCATCAGTTTTAATAAATGTTTGGATTGGAAAGACTTCTTCTAAGTCCAAAATCTTAAAGGTCTTGATCTATTTTAATATACCAGGATCGAGGAGCCTTCTTAGGCATGTACAAGGACTTAATTATCTGACACATTATATGTTCACAATCACATACCTAAAATCCTTCATGATGCACCATATAGACTTCCTCCACCAAGCTCCATTCAAGAAAACACTTTTTACATCCATTTGAAAAAACCTCTATCCAAATTGAGCACCACTTGAAATAAGAAACTAAGAAGTGGCCATTTTTGTAATACGAAAAAATGTCTCCTCATAATCCATTCCATCTTGTTGTGATAAGCCTTTCACAAAAATACATTCTTTGTACTTATCTAAAGTACCATCATATTTGCACTTGAATTTTTTATATACATTTGTAGCCAATGGGTTATTTCCCTAGAGTAAAATCCACCAATGCCTACGTATTATTCTTATCAAGGCAGCATACTTTGTTTACATGGTAGTTTACCATTCATGTATGCCTTTTTATTTAAAGTATCTTTGTGGCCCAAGGATTTTTTGAAGATCAAAAGAAAGAGAAAAATAAACAAGCTCTAAATTTGAAATTCACTTACTAGTCTATCGAGGTCATGCATATGATTGAGTCATTTTATCCTCTCATACATCTTGTAAAGTGGAGTAAAAAAAATTAGGCCTTCTTAGATACCTATACGAATGATGAACCATTCAAGTTGTGTATTGTAGAGAAATTTCCAATTATTCTAAGCTATTTTGAATATTTATTAATATTGCAATCAACTCAATATCTCTTTGTTGATCTCTATTTCCTCCTCTTCCCTCTCTTTTTGGTGGCATTTTTTCAAACTCTTCACTTCTCTTATCTTCTTACTGCTTCTTTGTATTTTCTTATCTTGACTTATTTTTATGGTCAATATTCTTATTATTCTCCACTCTGATACCAAATGAAGTAGAGAATATTATACTTTGACAACACTCAAGAAACTTATTTCACAAATCCAAATACTCACATTTAGCTTTCAATATGCTTGATTTTCACAACTCAAGATACCTCCAAAACTTTAAATTTGGCTTCAAATGACCAAATAGACTAATGATAACATCTCATTATGATATTTAGTCTATAACCATGTTATTAAATTAAAAACATTGATTCAAATAACTATCTTTAGCTGATTTTACCATCTTTTGCAAAAAATGTCAATTAAGGTTCTTGAGAAGGGTGATAATGGTGGATTATGAGTTGGAACAATATACTTGGTTTCTGAAGAGGATAAATACATTTTTAGACACCCCTTTTCAATGCAAATGTGTGTGTGTAAAATATTTATACAAATCCTAAGGGAAATGTCTTTTCTTTTATTCCCTCTCTCTTAGATTGTGTCCCTCTTGCTGGCACTGCCTAAGGGAAATTTTCAATATAAATCTTAGTTGAGAGATTTATTTCAATGAATAAATATCATTTCAAATACCCATTTCTCGGTTCCTTCATATGGTTAAAAATTTAAATAGATTTATTTTAGAAAAATTCTTCAACTCTCAATGGTCAAGGTTCTAAATTAGGTCTCAGGCTTACCTACATATTTTCAAACACAATTGTCATAAAATGAAAGAAAAGGAAATAATTTTAGGTAATAAAACTTAAAAAAATAGTCTTTTTTAGCTCTTGATCATGTTTACTACCATGTTTTAAGGATAAATTATGTATGGAGTACAAGTTATGAGAAAATATCCCAAAACCCTAAAAAGGAGTATACAGTGAGCCCAAGAATACAATTTTCTTCACCAAAAAATTTGTACTTTCCTTAAAAGGCTAAAACCACCTTGTAAAAGTTTTTGTGATAAGTTAGAAAATTTATCTATTACCAATATAGTTCATCCACTCTTTGAAGCACGTGTTTTTTCAATTATCTATCATCCTCTACCTTTAGAACATGTTATAAATGCATTTAAGGTTGTCAACTTATTCGATGTTTACAAGAAGGATCTCTTCAACTCCCCTGAAGCTTTCTACATGTTCTCATGAAAGGATAGGTGAAAACCTAAATCATCACAAATTCCTTTTGACCAAATAAATATATCTACTTAGAAAGTTTATGTAAGTTACATTACCACAATAGTCTGCTACAAGTTTATAAGGAGGGTTGAGACCCTTGATTTGTATACCACTAACAAAAATCTATAATAAACCATAAAAACCTTCATCTAAGGGAAATAAAAAACTATTAAAACCTTGGAATCATTTTATACATGCTCAATTTAATCTTAAATTTCCATTCAAGATTAAAACCACTGAATTATAACCCCTTAAATCATTATTGCAAATAGTTTTCTCACTAGAACACTTTCTTAGAGCTCAAATACTCATTCCATCGATTGATCAATGACATGAATTAGTTTAAAATTTCATATGTACCTTATTTTTCTTGATTAGTTTCATAACTGATCTGTCTTGGGTCAAGCACAAGGTTACAAGATGAAGGTTATATTACAAGAAGGAGATGGAAACAAGATATGAGTTACAAAACCAAAAATGACATCCTAATGAGACTTCATGACCTCATAGTACCTCATGATGAGTCTCCATGATGAGGATAGGACCTAAACATGCTATAATTATTAATAAAACCTCTACACCTAATGAGAAACCAAAATTTGGCTCTAAGAGTTTCAAAAATTCAAATTTACAAAAATGGAGGGAAACTTCACAACCTGAAACTTTGACCTCTAGATCACCATAAAACAACTTGAATGACTTCATGCCAAATTTATTCTAACATTCCTATGTTGGCCCTTGGAGTGATTCCCTTACATCAAACCCACTACATGCAATTTTTTATGCTATTATCAATAATGGTCCGAGAAAAGATGCAACTCGAATTAGATTTGTTGGTTTTGTAAGATGAAAATAATTTTATGTATCTCCCTTGAGGCATGTCAATCATAAAATTTATCTTCTTACCATTGATTCCCATGAAAGGTCATTTCAAAACATCATCAAAAAAATTGTTGAGTATCCTATAGATGATATTATTAGCGTTGTCAAGGGATCTTTAAATAGTTATTAAATAAAGAAGGATGGGATTGAGCATGTTGCCAAGGAAAGTTGTTGATCAGTTCTATTTGTGTTGCGGTTTTGGGGTTTACTTTCATTGTAGTAGTTATAACCAATTCTGCATCATCATAGGAATCTAGAGAAGTGCTAACACTTTCAAGGAGGTGAACAATGATGGATAAGTATTTAATAGTAAAAGAAAGAAATTGCAAAATATTTCTGTAAAATCCTTGAAAATTTAGAAAGGATCAATCTTGTTCTCAATTTAGTCCCGGAGGCCGTTAGGCTAAAACATATCATTAAATTAGAAAAAATAGTGTTTTAATGAACACAAGAAATTCTTCCTAGGTTCCCTTAGTGCTTTGATCAATTGACTCATCTCTAAACCTTGGTGGTCACTAGAAAATTAAATAGGAGGACTAATGGTGAATGCAGTCCCAACTAGAACTAATTGAACTTTTTCTAGAGTTCATTTAGTTCTTCGAAATACTGATGTAGCTGACACAAATACAAAAGACCCACCTTTAATTGCAGAGACAAAGTTAGTATTCCTAAGAAAGTGTACAAGTGGCCTATTGTAAAACAATATAACAATGATACACACAAATACTATATTTTTCTCATATCATTGCAAGCTAAGTGGGTGTTCCTCGGTTATATGTTTTACTTGAGGCAGTGATGTTAAAGTACTATTATTATACTAAGCAGCTATTGGGGTTTATATTTAATATTATAAATGAACTTCAGGAGGGTTTTGTTATATGTTTAGATTAAGATCATGACAAAAGGATAACTAGATTCATTAGTTTCTCTGACTAAAAAATAAATAATTCTTAGAAGTATAGGCCAACTATATATTATATCCTTTGGTCAGTAATGAAAATTTACTTTTAGAGGAAAAAGAAGTTTTAAATATTTAATTAATATCTTCATTAATTTAATTAAATATTTCATTTATTTTGATATAAACTGAAGTTGATTCAACTTGAGGTTGGTAATGAGTCACATAGTTTTATAACTAATTTTTAGAGTATATGCGTATAAAGGCTAAGTTGTAATTATAAGTTCATCTTATTACTAATATTTTTGGAACTATTGTTATCTGCATCTTCTAGATAGTGCTTATGTAACTTTGTGTACATAACATTTCCCTCAGAAATAAAACACTTTCGCTATTGTGGTATTAATGGTTCTCAATTACAAAATCTATCTTTCTACATATGATTGAATTATTAACGACATTATTCCTTGATAGTGTGATTGATGCTCAGGTGATTAGACTTTATGCTAGCTATTACAGTACATGGAATTTGAGCCATATCAACGTATTCTAAAGGAGATAAATAATTTGTGCTTCCCATGTTTCATATTCATTATATTCCATTATTCCATATAAATAAGTTCCCTTTTTGTATTTTTCTACTCACAATCTATACGTTTGTTTCTCATCTTTTTGACTTTATAAATATGTTGATCTTGCATAAACAAGAAGGAAATATGAGTCCCTTATAGATATATTTGTATAACTTTGTGTCTCAGGTTTATCTGTCTTTCCAAATACTTACATGGTTGTATTCTTCTTCCCCTCATTCATCCCTTCCCTCTGTATTTTCCTTTCCTAAATTTTTTCTTCCCTTTCATTTTTTTTTTAAAATCACAAAAAAATATAAAAATCACATCAAACAAGGGAGCTTCCCCTTTAAAAATTAGAGGAAATAAAACCTTTGGGTAGGTGACAATCCTTAAGTGTTTTTGAGTATTTTTTTTTACTTCCATTAGGCATAATTAACGACATAAAATCCAAGCAAAATATTTTAGAGACTATGCTGGGGAGCAAACTTATGTGAAATTCATTCCCCATATCAAGGATCCTTCCTAGGAATAAAGGAAATATGAAAACCACTTACCCATGTCAATAAGTCAAAGTGATAGTGGAGGGGATGAAGATGGAGATATACCTATTTAAAATTTTAAAACTCTAGACAATATAGAATAGGCCCAAATTTTGTAGAACTTCTATGGAGGTATGAATTCATAAATACTTATGCAGCTTGTTGAGCACAAGAAAGTAAGAAATGCATTTCTATAATCTTCCAATATTCTTTATGCAAATAAGAAAGCCACCACTGCACCTGTATTATCTTTAAAAATGAAACAAAGAGTATAGGAAAGGATGTATAAATTGGGAAAAATTATTATATCTGACAATCCAGTAATTAAATATTTGTGGCTTAAGTTCCAAGAGAGTGCTATAAGAGGAAAGAAAATGAAAAATTCCATCTGCAAATGATCAAAAGTATATACATTAATTGAAGGAAGTGCAAAGGCAATACAAAAAGCCACAAGAATTTCAAGAGGAAAAACAACTTAAAGAAGAACTCGTGAGTGAGTTTGAGAGACTTCATGATGAGGAGGAAAAAAATGTAGTTTCAGAAGTAGTTCATGATGATTTTTTTGGTACCCAAATATATTTGTCTTGGTTTCAGCCCCTTTTCACCTTTTTTTAGCTTTTTGAAAAAGGAGATAGATCATCTTGGGCCTACATTTTTATGAATATTTCTGTTTCTTATCATATGCATTATGGCTGGATGGGTGATTGAGAAGTTGGTCTTAGTTTTACCACATAAATTTCTTTGGAGTTCCACATATTTATAGTATATTGTAGTTTGAATGGTTGAATGCAAATTTGGGTTTTCAGACATGTTTGGTCAAAAGGTAGGTGTCACGAGTGAAATTTTTCCCTGAAGCCCAAAGGCTAGAAATTCTTGGAGAAGTATCACCTAGTCTCAAGGTAAACATTAAGTATCCCTCAGGACCCCGACCCAAATGTTATTTACTGTGGATATTTACTCAAAAAGTGGTAAAACATTAGTATTCCTCTGGTACCCGAGAAGAGGCTTGTATCGAAATTTGTGAAGTGAGTAATATTTCAGAGACCAGGCCATGATGTACTCTTGTTCATCTTTGAAGTAAGTTCTAAGTTTTTTTCCAGACATGGTTGTCTGATTGAAAGAAGAAAGAACTAGAGAAATGTAGTCTTACTCAACTGTTGAGGGTGAGCAAAGCAACAAGTGCCCACTCTTTTCTTCCATACCTTTATGCAGTTAAGTACTACATGTAAGAATGTAGAGGTGAGGAGAAACATCTATTTTGAGGAATATTTAGTTGCAAAAATAGAAAATGAAGAAATGTAGGGACATGGTTAAATATTTTTATAAGTGAAAATTACACAAAATATGTAAAAAATGACTTAGAATAGACAATTATGGTAATCAAAATGGGGGTTCTATTTAAGGGGCCCTAACCCCTCCGATGTATAATATGTACAAGTAAAATGATAAAATAGATACATTTAATATATCATGTTTATAGTGGCAGTAAAGCTATATTTTCATTTCCTTAAACATGTAGGGGAAACCTTTCAAGAGCTGGTCTCAGTGCCAAATAAAGTCATCATGGGCCACAACACCAAACACAAATTATATGGCCCCTTGCCAAGCCTTTTGACATCCCTTTCTCACACAGTGCAAAGATACTCACCTTTGGCCCATTAAGAATTTCCACCATCTCCCTCCTTTAATCAAGTGTGTTTTCCCATTCAAGAAAAGTGAGCCCCCCTCTATCGTATGCTTTGGGATGGTGACCTCTAGTTGGGAAGGCCTTTGGAATGGGTGTGGATCTTCTCGTTGGGGCACCTAGGAGAGCACATAATCTTCTAAGAAGAAACCAAATACAACCCAATCATAGCTTGAACATCCTCCATGGCAGTTTATATAGCAACAAGCCGCTCCTCCATTCTTCTCACATGACCACTTGATGACGGACTTGCATAAATTTTTTCTTGAGGTTGAGTGGAGAACTGGAGCTCTATTTCCAGAAGGGGGGGGGCATATTAATCTTTCATCATATGCCAATGGTTATCATGAACACATATGAAATGATGAGACAAGTGATTCCTCAAGGCTTAGGGATTTATTTGAAACTTGGGATGAACCAAATGAAAATGTAGAGTTTGAAAAATGTGGAAAGAGGGACACATTTCAACTAGGAAATTCATGAAAGACACGACCAGGGAATGCTGGTGGGGGAAATCCTAGGGATTTTCCTTGGAATTTGGGATGATGAAGACTTGGAGAATTAGGGCCTCATTTATCCTTGAGATTTGAAAATATTGTTCCATATTGGATATCTCTTCCCCTAAAGGATTCAAAATAAGGAAAGATGAATCCATTTGCTGAGAATCTTGAAGAAAAATAGGATGGTCGGAAAGGAAACAATTATGGAAAATATCTACAGAAAAATTTGAACTCAATAGGTGACGAAGGGATAGAGTTGCTAGAATGTTTAAATAGGCATGATAGTGGCATTGACGTGGAAAATAAAATTATTTCATTATTAATGCCATATCAAAATTAAATTTTTAGGTACATGCAGAATTTAAATAAAGATCAAATTGTTTATTGGGATCATGTCATCGGAGAAGGATTAATTGCCCACATAATTTGAGAATTTCTCATCACATTAATGTTTCTGGCCACATCATGTCTATACACATGTGGAAAAATTTAAGAGTTAAATGTGATATGACATGAAAAATATTTGGCTGTGTCACCAAATAACATACAAAAAACATGATGGTAATTGGTGGCTATTTGAGAATAGTCATTTGTGGTTTCATGGCAACCGAAGGCAATTAGAAGCAATGGCATTTAGTTTGGATATCCGAGGAATATTCTCTAAAACCCTAAGAAGATAAGATGATATATATGAAGGAGAAAAATAATATGAAAGAGAGGGAGGAGGATATTTTTCTCAGAAAAAGAGGGTGAAAAATTGGCGAGAAGACCCGTGGGGATATAGATTTGGGTGGGAATTTACAGAGACATTATGAACTAGAGGAAGAGATTATGTAATGATGAAGGTTTTTCTCTATCAAACCCAATTATTTGGAATTTAAGTTATGATGATTACATATTGTATTGTACAGTCATTAATGGGATTTGAGAGCATTAATATATGTTTCCCTTGTGTTTCCCTAAGTTTAATGGTTCTTACTTGATAAATTTTTTTGGATTCATGTTATTGCTTTGTTCTGTCATAAAGTGATGTTGAGTGTCAATGATATGTGTTTTTCATTGTAATTCTTTGTGGGTCATGACTATAATTTGATTTTAAACATATCATGTGCTTTCTTGGATCTTGTTTAAAAAGGGTGTAAGTATTTGATGTTCTCAAGAGGTGCCTAAAAGCCTCATTTCTGAATCCTATAAAAATATCCCTGTAGAATGAGCAAGGTTTGGGGGTATAACTGGTAATTTTTTGGGGGGCCCTTGCTCTAGACTATTTATCATGATCTTGCATAGGATGGTATTTCCTTAGGTTCACTAAGTTGGATTTTCAGGATTTTGGATATTGATCTTCCCAATGCTTTCCCCACAGACAATTTTCCATGCAAAAGGGAACACTCGTTCCCCTTTCTACCATTCATATAGTGATAAGAACAGATCATGGTGAATTTTTTTTTCTCTATTTCCCCCATTTCCCTTGATGGCCCTTTCCCCCTTTTTTCCCTCCCTTTTCTGTAGAGGGTCCCTTCATCCTTACTAAAAATGCATAAAACTTTGCAATATAATTGTAACTCATCTTGCGAGTTTTAGATCTCTTTGTTAATATCAAACTAACCTTCCCAGAGAACACATTACTGACTTGATATATCTTTCTTGTTCTCCCATCCAATCCAAAATTCCTTTATTATTGATTCAATCATTGAACTTTGGGACAAAAATATTAGGTCGGATTAATACTTGCCCTTTGTGCTCTGTGTTGGGTCCTTAAGTGTTTGTAACATTTAGTGACCACTTTCTTGATTGAGCATTCTATTTAGTGGTTGCATCTAGCCCCTATCTTCCCATTTTGGCATCTCTAAAGTAACATTCTAAATCTGTACCCCAACCTCCATATTTTCCTGATTGTAATTCCGAGTCCTCTTACCCTAACTTGTGCATAGTCAAATGTAGTAGGGATTACAGCTACACTTTTTATCTTGGTTCCTCCCCACACCCCCCTCTAGGAAGGGTGGGTGGATGACTAGAGGGAGAACTCTCCCCAACTACAAAACAACTCATCACAGGGGTCCCTCTCCATCACTTGTTCTTCCACTATGAGTCCTCACTTTCTCCTTCCCCTTGGGGGGATGGAATTCTTGGATCTAATAGATTCTTCACACAAAAAGGTATTTGTTCCTCCACAATACCTTAATTTATCTAGTGATTTTTTTCTTTTTTCTCCCCCTAAATAATATCAAATTGATATTCCTTTAATTAATGAATAAGAAAAGAAACTTGAGGCTCCATTTTAATCTAAAATAAATTTCTTAGAGAATACATCATACATTGGGATTGAATGTCCTTTTTCTGAATGAAATGGTCCCATACTTGTGTAGGTTGATACTCATCATGGAAACATGGACAAAGATAATCTCTCTCCTATGTTGTAAGAACTTTAAGATAGTGAAACAATGGTATATGTTGATGACCCTCTTGTTGTTTTATATTATTTTAATGTCAAACATGTTTTTGTACCAGTCCTCCTATCATAATTTTTTATCAAATAAGCATTTCATAGTCTTTTTTAGTTTGTAAAAAGAAATAAAAAATGGAAACCAATGTTCATCGCAATATTTGGAATGTAAATAAGAAGAAGACAATGCTATTATTGATTATTTTTATCTAGTCTCACAACTATTGATTTCCCTTCTAGTCTCGAATTCAAATTAGCAATGAAATTTGTGCCTAAGGGCTAGGATCATTTAGAAACTGAAAGTAAGAGTGCTGATTTTGTAAAAAAACAAGTTTATTTTCTAGAGACAAGATCAAAGTTATAGCAATAGAAGAAAATAAAAATGATAAATTATTTACTTCTTACTTATTAATTACTATTGAATTTTATTACATAAAATACCTGATGGAAGTGAATTTTTCTCACGAGTTGTATCATGATGAGTGCTACAATTTTTACAAAAATGTTATTAGCACTTTGTTAAAGCATAAAGTTGGTGCTATAAGGATCAAGATTTTGATTTAATCTAGTTTTAAAAGTTCAATGGTATGTAGAGATCATCATGAATGTATTCAAGCATTATAAAAACCTTTGTATGATCCTATTCCTTTAGTGTCTCATTTCCAAAAAAGTTGAAGTTTGAAGAAGATATTCATCTTTTCACCAAAACTGGGTAATTTTATAATGGACTATCACTATGTGGATGGTATACTTGCCTCCATTTTTCTTTTCAAGACATGTAATGACCCCATTAAAATTTTGTGTTCCAATTTTTTCATTTTCAGTTTTTGGATGCATTGTACACTTAGGGTACTATTTCACAAATGTAATTACTTTTCCCAACCTGTTTCTAGATTTGTGTAAACATTGTACATTCCCTTTCCTCTTTGTAAATACTCTTCCTTCCTTATAAAAATATTCCAAGTTTGATCGTGTTTTCCTTTTGATTTCCCCTTGTGGGTCTTTTTATATGTTCTGTTGGTACATTGGAGTATTGAGAGTTTCTCTATACTAGGTAGTTTTCAGATTAGTGTTATTAGATGCATAAAGTATCTAAAACTCAAAATATGGTAGGGTCGAATGATACTTGTGCTGATAAACACAATTTCATAATGACATGGTATTGAAAATGAATGACTTCTCCTCTTATCACCAAGTGAAGACAATTGTAAGTAAAGACAACTAAACAAAAGATATTAGATAAATTGCATGACAAGATGCTTAGAAAAGGTTAATCCCAGGAATCCAAAGGGACTTCCTTTAAGGATGTCATCTCATTTTAATACGATTAAGTGGGTTGATAAATGAGATAAGATAATTGATGAAAATAATGAGGAATATATAATTCAAGATGAAATGGAAGGTCCTTTTCTACTTCATAGGTGGTTGATGTAAAGAAAAATTAACAATCATGCATATATTTAACTTTTCAAGAGTTTTTCAAACCACCACTTAATCAGTCTTTGCAAAAGAGGATCATCAACAAGCCTAATATGGATAGAAACTTGTAAAAAAATAAATTTGACACCTATGACTATTTTTTCATCACCCTACTCTATCTTCTATCTTCATTCACTCTCAAACTAATCCATAAACTCTTCCCAAGTCATGCAAACTAACTTCACATTTACCTTTCTTGATTTTCTCTCTTTTTCATTCACTAGCTCTTAGATCCATTAACAACTCTTTTAATTCTAGCTATTTGAGACTTATCAACTACCAAGTACCTTGTCTTACACTCAAACCACTATTAAAAGGTATCCATAAAATACATCAAAGGAGTTTCCAAACTCAACCTCTTATTAACTTTCCTTAAACTTCCCTTCCATGATATTAAAATCTGACAAATTGTATTTCATACAAAACTTCTTATACATATCTAAAATCACAAGAATATTATAAACCAACTTGAAAAATATTATAAAAATTATACCTTTCAAATTTCAGGTCTTAACACATACAAACACATGAGATATACTCGTTTTACAAGACATACATTATGTCAAACAATTTGTGTGCATTCTCGCTCCATTTAGGAAAATGCATCATAACTAAAAAAATATTGATCATCATGGAAAAATATTCAAAAACCATTGGAACCATAATATTATCATTGTATGGTAAAATTTTCAAGTCATTAGGATTTAAAATGACAAATTTATACTAACTGGTCTGAAACATATCATTAGCTTACAGTCACAATTCTGATTTTGGAGATCATTCAATTTGCAAGAGAAATAATAGGGTAATCAAGAGATTTAAATCATACCCGATACATATCATGCACTAAATTTCCTATACCAATCACTAAATTTCTTTTCCCATATGTAAAAACCATAAAAACTTCAACTCATCAACTATCACAGTTAGAAAACTATGGAGAAAACTAGTGATGGAGAAAACTATGGTGATGCGGTTTCTACAGTTCTGGCTGCAGAATGTCTACAAAATAAGCTTAATATCGCTGAGGAGAGGCTGATTTGTGGCCATAATTAGTTGATTGAAAGCATGAGTATGAACGAAAGGGAAAGCATTGTCGGTACTGTCAGTGCTGTTTCTGTAGTTCTGGATGCAGAAAGTCTACGCACTAAAGCTAAGAGTGCTGAGGAAAGGTAGATATCTGGCCAAAATCGGACAGCTATAAATGAAAGTGTGGAAATGCCTAAATCCACATATTTGGCCTGGAATAATTTGCTACAAATCCCTAGCACCAAGGTGGGTCCGAAAATTGCTAGACAGTTCACGTGGGAAAAGGACAATGATGGTGCCACCTGCCTGAGGGTCCCAGATGGTTGTGTTGATAGAGCTTTAAGCAAAGTGAATCTCTCCTTCATTGGTAAGTTTCTTGGCTCTAGACCTAATATTGATTTCATTAAAAAATGGGCTTTAAGAAAGTGGAAACCTAAGGGAGCCCTGAGCATTACCATCATGCCAAAAGGCTTTTTTCTGGCAAAATTTAATCAGCAAGAGGATTTGGAATCGGTGCTTCTGGGAGGGCCTTGGTGGTTGGGAAATATGGGGATTTTTTTGAAAAAATGGTATCCTAGATTTGACCCTAATACTGAGAATATAAACACCATCCCAATCTGGTGTAGGTTACCTGGACTACCATTGCATTTTTGGGATGATGAAATTCTGCTAAATATTGCAAAATCCTTAGGTGCCCCTATCGGGCTAGATGGACCCACGAGAAACAGATCCAGACTTGCTTTTTCTCATTTCTGTATTTTTTCTACAATGGATCAGGAGTTTCCGGAACACATAATCTTGAAATCTAGATATGGGATTTGGACCCAAAAAATTGAGGTTGAAACTTTGAGGTGTAAAAACTGTCATAGCATTGGGCACTCTGATAAAGGATGTTCCAAGAAGAAGAATCCTACAATGGAAGCTGAACAGCCTATGGAGGACTCAGTTCAGAATAAGGATAGTAGGATTCCTAGCACGGATAGCTGGAATGAAAAGAAATCTCCTAGTGAGAAGGAGTTGGAATTAAATAGAAAGGGAAAAAAAAGGGGCTTTAGAACTCAAATAAGGAAGCATCTGGTTTGGCATCCTAAAGTTTTAGCAGCAGCTTTACCTGAAGTTCCGAGCAATGAAAATTTGGAAATCCTGTGAAGGTTTTTATGGTGGTGAATGAGCAAGAAGGCTCTGTGAAGGTTAATATAGTCCCTACTAAGCAATCTCAAAGCAATATGGAATTCGAGATAGATAATCAGATGTGTATCACTGAGGAAATTTCGAACAAGGAATGTATTGCTCCTAAAGAACCTGTGCAGAAAAAATCTCCTAGGGGAGATGGTAATTCTTTAGAAGATTTACTTCCTTGTTTCAGCAATATATCAGCGGATTCACCTGCTTGCTTCAGCATCAGAATAGATGATATACATACATCGGTCAGGACTCAGAAACAATGTGAAGAGGGAGAAGTTACGCCCATCTTGGATGAGGAGGATACAGATTCGGGATTCACAAAGGTTATTTCAAAAAAGAAAAAAAGAATGAAAGGTTTTGAATTGATCCTAGAATCACTTTACAGTGATAAGAAAAAAAATAAAGATAACTGGGACACCTCCACATCTAGAACAAATAGATCTACTGCTAAACGAATAGTGGACTTTGGAGGAAGTACAAAAAGAGAAAGACCCTCTAAAAAGGATCTTAGATCTAAGAGAATGGAGAGGGACATTGCAGATGGAGTTCAGCGCCAGTTGAACCATCAGGAAGTTCCAACCACCAAATATTCCAAATGAATATTATTTCATGGAACATCCGAGGCCTAAATGGAAACTCCAAATAGAGAACCATCAAGGAGTTAAGGGACTCTAGCAATCCTAATATTTTGATTCTGCAAGAAACTAAGATGAAAGCTATGACCCTTGAAACTATTAAAAAGAGTTTCTGGGATATCTTTGAAATGGCAGCTGTTGACTCCCAGGGAGCTTCTGGTGGGCTGGCTACTCTTTGGGATAAAAGACACTGTATTGGTATGGTTCTTAATGCTAGTATTAATCATCTTGCAATCAAATTTGTTTCTTTTGAGAATAATGGTGAATGGATCCTTTCTAACATTTATGCCCCTAATATGGTTAGTGGTAGAAGGAAGCTTTGGGCTGACCTTAAAACTTTTAGAAACAAGCATTTCTCTGCTAACTGGCTTATTATGGGGGACTTCAACTCTCCACTAAACCCAGGTGAAAATTATGGAGGTACCTCCAGATTTTCTAATGGTATGGAGGATTTTGCTGATTTTATAGCTGAACATAACCTCTTAGATGTGGATCTTCATGGGAATAAGTACACCTGGAATAATAGAAGGTTGGGAAAAGAGTTTATTCAGGTAAGATTGGATAGGGCACTAATTTCAGCGAGCTGGATTCTCAGTCAAGACTTCCACCTCTCCTCCTTGCCCAGAGTTGGATTGGATCACAATCTGATTGCTTTAAATCTTCTCAATTGGACTAAACCCACTGGAAGCTCATTCAAATTTGAAAAGATGTGGATGGAGCATGACAATATATATGACAAGATAAAAGAATGGTGGGGATGGAATGGAGAAGGCACTGCTCAATATAGATTGGTCCAAAAGCTCAAAAATCTTAAAAATCAAGTCAAAATCTGGAACAAAAGCATTTTTGGTAATGTTTTTGAGAAAAAAAAAAACTTAAAGCAAAAACTTCAGGAGTTGGAATTAAAAATGGATATTATGGGGAGATCGGATGAAGACGAAGTCAATGAAAAGAAGATTCTTTCAGAGTTGCATATGATCTGCAGTAGAGAGGAATATTTATGGAGACTTAAATCTAGAGCTATTTGGCTTAAAGAGGGAGACATGAATACGAAGTTCTTTCATATGACCACTTTGAAGCACAAAGCTTGTAATAGGATCTTAGAAGTTTCTAAAAACAACAGAAATATCATAAAAGATCCCAATAGCATCAAGAAAGAAGCACTTGATTTTTATAAAAAAACTTCTTGAGGAGAGGAATAGCAACAAATCTGAAGCTATTTCTTTTATGTTGGAGGCCATTCCCCAAAATAAAATTGAGGAACAAAAATTTAGAAATATTCACAAAGCGGTTACACTTGAAGAGCTGCATAAAGCTGTTTTTGCTTTAGAGGGTGACAAGGCTCCTGGGCCGGATGGATTTTCCATAAATTTTTTCTAGAATTTTTGGGAAATCTGTTTGACAGATCTTCTCAGAGCGGTGAATGAGTTCTATAGAATGGGAAAATTTTTAAAAGAACTTAATAACACTCACATTGTGCTAGCCCCAAAAAAAATGGATGCTAAAGATTTCAAGGACTTCAGACCTATCAACCTTGTGAATACCATCTATAGAATTTTTACCAAAATTATTGCTACTAGGCTCCAGCTCATTTTGAATGAACTTATCTCAAGGCAGCAGAGTGGCTTCATCAAAGGTAGGATTATACAAGACGAAGTGATTATGGTTCACGAGACCATACATTCAATGGAAAATAATAAAAAGGCAAGTATGGTCCTCAAGCTTGATATGAATAAAGATTTTTTACAAGGTCTCTTGGGTTTTCCTTGACAAAGTCTTAACAAAATTTGGGTTTCTGGAAAAATTTAGAAGAATTATTAAGGCTTGCATATCTACGGCCAGATTTTCTATGGTTGTTAATGGTGAACCAGTGGGCTTTTTTACTAGCAGCAGGGGTTTGAGACAAGGAGACACTATCTCCCCATTACTATTCATTCTCTTGGCTGATAGCCTCAGTAGAAAAATTGGTAAAGTGATGAATGATGGGATTTTAAGTGGCTCTAAGCCCACCTCCATCAGTCAAGCTGTCTCCCATCAGCAATTTGCAGACAACTCTATCCTTCTTCTTCTGGCATCTGTCATTGAAGCCAAGGCTACCAAGGCCTTGCTGTGGCTCTACGAATCTATTTCTGGGCAGGAGATCAATTATGACAAAAGCACCATCTTCTTCTTCAACACTCCTGAGGAAAGACAGGCTTAAAATAGCTAAAATTCTAGGCTGTAAAATAAGTGAGCTTCCAGCCACTTACCTGGGGCTTCCTCTCGGCACTAAGAAAGTCTCTTGCAAGGTGTGGGATGATTTATTGGAGAGATTCCAAAAAAAAAATGGCTGGTTGGAAAGGAGAAATTCTATCTAGTGCTGGTAAGTGCCTGCTCATCAAAAGGACTCTCCAAAATCTACCAATTTATATCATGTCGCTCTATAAGATCCCCTCTTCTTTCAGGGATAAGATTGAAAGGATCCCTTTTTTTTTTTATGGCAAGGCATGGATGAGAAATTCAAATTTCACTTTGTGGCTTGGGATAAGGTTTGCACCCTGAAGTTTATGGGAGGTCTGGGTATAAAAGATATTGAGAAAATGAATGAGGCCCTCATTGCTAAAATGGGCTGGAGAATGCTGACTGAGAAACAACCCTGGATTGATTTAATTAAAGCTAAATATCTTAAACATCAATCTATGTACTCCTTTCTACAAGATGAACAGCTCCCCAATGGTTCCATTTTTTGGAACAATTTGGTTAAAAGCAGAAATTTCATCAGGGCAGGGCAGTAAATGGAAAGTGGGGGATGGTAGGGACATAAACTTCTGGGAGGATAATTGGTTTAATGGCAACCTCATGGAGAGTTTTGGGATGGCCAAGGACAGTCTTATAAACAAGTATGACATCAAAATCAAGGGCTATATTGAGGAAAATGGTACCAGAAAGAAGTGGAAAAAACTTACTGTGGAGAGAAATGATCTGAAACAAATTACTGTTATCCAAAATTCACCCCCCAGGGTAAATTTTATAACATGCATAAGAATACTCATGTCCCAGGAAAAATAGATTGATTCAAGGCCAAAAAATCATGTTTCTAGGGTCCCCTCGGATTTTTTCTAACTCTCCTATCCAAGAAGAAAGGAGCAAGTTCTAAGAAAGGGTGAAAAAGCTGCAAAAAACAAGCTTGGGGTAGGAAAAATCATGAAAATTGGCTAAGTCTTGGTGCAGGCGTCCCTTGGGACAGTTGGGACGTCGGGGTGCGGATTGGCCGAAAAGCCTCTAGGTGGTCTGCGCAGCACTGGGACAGTTGGGACATAAGGACGCGCGGGACGTGAAAAGGTGAACCGGCCGAAGGTAAAAGAAAAATCGACTAACTGCCAAGCAGAACAGTCTGGGACATCTGGGCCTTGAGGATGCGAAGGATGCGAACCACCTGGATCGGCCGAAACAGAGAATTTTAGCACTGGGACAGTTGGGACAAAGGGACGCGTGGGATGCGGAGAGCCGAAGGAGCCAAGAGCCAATCAAAGCATGCCACATGTCTTCACCGCAAAGAGGGACAAGGAAGCCCATTTCAGACGGTTTGGAAGAATCTGTCCCAGGCAGTTTGGGACATCCGGGCCAAAGGGACGTGAGGGATGTGAAAAGCTGGCAGGCCCGCAGATGAATCAGGAAACGCCACGTGTCACAAGGGAAAACGTCCAAAATTTCAAAGGGCAAGGTTTGAAGCGTTGGCCCGAGCCAATAAAAAGAGGACACATGTCCTAAGGAGAAAGGGAGTGTGGAGCTCAGGGAGGAATCAGAGAATTTGGAAAAAGTTTTGGCCAAAAACTAAAAGGTAAAGGATGACCCTGTACCCCTGTCCTCCAATCAGATCATGCCACGTGTCCCAAGTGGCGGGGACGTGGGGAAAAAATGGAAAATTTTCCAAAAGTGTTATAAAAGTCAAATTTTCAAAGGGAAACCTGCGAGAGAGAAAGGAGAGACAATTGCTCATTCAATCAGCGCCCAACACGTGTCGTCCAGGTGGTGGAGTGCGGGAAAAAATTTCAAAACCCATTTTTGCCTGTTTTGTGCCCTAAATCTTCAGATCGCCATATCTTTCGATCCAGAGCTCGAATTTGCACGTTCTTTATATCATTGGAAAGCTTATAAAATTCTCTACATGATTCTAGAGGTCAATCTTGAGTTTTGGTGCAGTCTGGAGAGATAAAGTTAAGAAATGATTCTGACACATGTTCATGGCCAGAAGTGACATTTCAGCGACCAAATTTAATGCAGAATGGGTCGCATTCTCCTCCAATTTTCGGTCAAAAATGATAGGGTATGGGTTTGTAAGGTCCTCCATGTTGTTTTAATGCATTTACAGTCAATGAGGAATGGGCTCCCACGTTTTGTATGTTTTGTCTCTCCTGGGCTCGACCCATGCAATGTAAAAGCCAGTTTTGGCTCATTTCTAAAGGGTGGAACGTTTTTTTTGGCATAGAAATCTTCTTCTTTCACCTCCAACAAGTGATTGTTGTAAGAATCAGACCTCTTCAAAGATTGTAACAGTTTTTTACCTCTCTGAGGTTATAATGCAGTGTTTTTTGACATTGGAAATGATAATGCAAGCTTTGTGAATGGGTTTCAGTCCTTTGTTTGTATTATTTGCTTCATTTCAGATCCTAAATTATATCTTATTAGTCTGTGTATGATTTTATGTTGCAATCTTTGGTTTATGTCTATTTGCATGACAAAAATATTCACCACTCCTTTTGGTGCATCACCATCTTTAGTTAGTTTCAATTTTTGCATTTCTATCCCTGTCTCCTTGCAATTTAGAGTAGGATTAGGATCTGAACCTCTGTAGTTGTGCAAATATAGATCTAAATCAGAGGATTTTGAGGAACCAGCCTCTAATCTGGAGATTCCTCTCTCAGTTTCACAAGTCCCACACTTGGAGAGAGGTTTCCATGTTGTGCAATCACACTGGATGCTTGAAACATCAACCTAGAAGCCTAATGTGCATCCAGGGGTGCTGCTGATTTGCATCAATAGTTTTGGCACGCCCGGTGGGACACTAGAGGTCTTATTTTTATTGCAGCAAAGTTGATGTGCATCTGCTACAATTTTCTTGCTTGAAAAGAGCTATTATTTTCATATCTGGTGACTCCAAGGGGAAGAATCAACTGGTTTCAGCAGTGCAGGCCTGAAAACTCATGAGAAGAGTCACCACAAGGTCAAGAGTTGGAGAAGAAGAAGTGCTATTTGAATACCTGCAATTATCTCCAATGAAGAAGGAAAAGAGGAAGAAGGATTCAAAGGTCTCCATCTCCACTAAACAGAACTCTCTCAACTCCTCCACCTGGTAGGCCTTTCATTCAATCAACAATGGTTATAAGACCAATTAGAATGGCTCAAAACAACCCCTACGTCAACTTCATAGGTAGCAGCCCACTTGCTCTCAATGCACCACATCTGATTCCTATTGCAGCCTTGAAGAACATTCCCTACTTCACTGGAGAAAATCAAACTACTCCAGGTGATCATGTTAAAGATATTGCTAACCTTTGTGCAATTCATGAAATCAATGAAATGCAAGTGGCTGTCAAGTTACTAGCGTCTTCATTCAAGGGTAAAGCATTGCAATGGTTTAGAAGCCTTGGAGTATGGTTCTATCACAAATTGGAATTAGCTGTGTATAGCACTTCATGAGCAATTTGAAGAAGAAGGGAGACAACTTGTCTCTTTTGGAGCAGCTGACAACCATCAAGAGAGCTCCCAATGAGCAGCTGACCGATTTCAACTTTAGATTTCAAAAGACTTGGGAGAGGATTCCAATGGCAGTCAGGCCAACAGTAGAAGGTGCTTTTCTTTACTATCTCAAAGCTCTAAATTCTAATATTTCTATGTTAATTCAGTCCATGGGAGGCATAACTATCCCTATGGCTTATAGCATTGCCATTAGGGCTGAAAATTGTTTGATCCAAGCTGGAAAACTTGCCCCTAGACCTCCCATGCCATTGTTTCCAAGTTTAGAGAGCCCAAACACCAATCAAGAACCTAGTTTGGCTCCTTCTCCCACTCCTAGAAATCAGAGTTCAAATGAAGCTTCCACTTCATCTCCAAGTGCCCCAAATGAGCTTCAAGAAGTCATGAAGCAATTGCAAAACCTAGGCAATGAGCTGGTTACCCTCAAAAGGCAGATTTAAGCCCAAGGTTTCAGACCTTCTTATCAACCCCAAACTCAGCCTAACAGGAAGCCATACCAACCACAAAGGCCACCTAATCCAGCTGCAAATATGAATCAAACAAGGCCTCCTGCCAATAGACCATTTCAGCCCTATAATCCAAATGCCATATCTGCCTCTAAGGCATTGGTGCCAACACAAAACAACATTGCCTTTAGGAGTATGATTGGTGTTTTCCATTCAATGAGCCTCATAACCAATCCATGTGCTTCAATGGTGCTTTGAATCAATCACTAATGGTGACAACTACTAGTGTGGAGGGTGAGGGAAGTCAAGGAAACAACCAACAACAAGAAACATTCCAACAAGAAATCAGCCCCAAATGACACCACATTGGTAAATTGGCAAGTAGAGGATTTTCACTGTGGCATGAACAAGGAAGTTTCTCAAGGTGCTGCAGCCAACAAAAGGTTGAAGAGGAGGAATTTGGGTGAAGAACAGCCATTAGCCCCAACCAATCCACAACCTTCCATGGTTCCACAAGTGGTTGGCAAATAGAATCCAATTTTAAATGCATAAGGGCAGCCAAGAACAGCCCCTAGGCCAACTCAAATACCAGTTGTTGCTGCCCACGTGTAAGGAGTGAATGTAAAGTAAAAGGAAAGCAAAGGGATCCTTCATCACCATTTAGTATCATTGATCAGATGAAGAAGACAAACGTCAATATATCAATGTGGGAATCCCTATCTATCCCAGGCCAAAGAGATCTGCTGCAAGCTGTAATGAAGGACTGGCCAACTTCTAAATCAGTGAGTTCCAAATGGAAGAGAAAGTACTTACAAATGTTGACCCAGCTTGAGGGAAATCATGGAGGACAGCAAGGTAAAATGTTGAAGCCCCCTCCTTTCTATGTTTCATTGATCATTGGAAATCAGTTAGTGCACAATTGCATGATAGACTCCGGGGCAAGTAGCTTAGTAATGCCTAAACAAATAGCTGATCAGCTAGGGCTCTAGTATGAAACAATATCCGAAAGGGGTAGTGCAGCTGGATGGGACAGCAGTAACAATAGTTGGGGTGATTAGAAACTTGAGTCTTACCTTGCATGCATTTCCAAATGTTGTTGTTTTACAAGATGTATCAGTCATGCATAGACCTTCCACCACTCTTTTCCCTATGCTTTTCAAGGGACTTCACAGCCAAGATTGGGGGATATTTGTCTGCTGATTGGTCACACATGTTGTTCAGAATGAGGTATGGAACCAATGCTACAATCAGGTCTGAACCTATTGCAAACTTCCACATTGAGCCTTACATTCCAAGTCAGATTAATGCCAATTGCTCAGCATTTGATCAAGAAGATCACCTAAGCACTAATGAAGCTGACACTAAGGTTGGAAGCATCCCAGATCTAACTCTTGATGAATGGGCAAACAAATGGTACATGCATTTGATCCTTATCAAGAATTGGAAGAATCTGAGCTAGGGGTCTATTGCATACACGAAGAAAATCAGCCTATTCCTAGCATCACCAAGCCACACCACATGGATGACAATGAGGTATGGCAGCTATTTTTTGATGGATCAAGGAGTAGAAAAGGTGCAGAAGGTGGAGCTATGCTTGTTTCATCTCAAGGAATAAAGTACTATTCAAACTTTTAGATTTTAGTTTGCATGCTCCAATAACACTACTGAATATGAAGCCTTGGTGCAAGGGATGCATTGGGCAATAAAGAATAAAATAAAGAACTTGCAAGTCTTTGGGGACAGTGAATTGATTGTAAATCAGGTCAAGGGACAGCATGCTGCCAAGAATGATCTACTCATGAGTGCTACAAGAATAGGGTATGGAACCTCATGGAAGATTTTGAGGGTTTTGGCATCAAATCCATTCCTAGGAAAGAGAATCAAGCTGCTGACAGGCTTGCAGCAGTAGAGGTAACCTTTGAAATTATGGAAAGCATTCAACAAGACAAGGTATAGCCAAACATCCACGTGATTGTGAGGCCTTCAGTTCCGGATAACAATGTTAGTTGGCAAGTGTTTGAGAATGACCAACAAATCATCCATTTTCTTGCAAGAAGAAGCTGAGTTCTCAGCCAAGAATCAAGAAAAATTGGAACAGCAGTATGGTGACAAGTGGTGCAGCTGGGAACTAACAAGCTGCCCAAGGGACTTATCACTTTGGAGTCCATTTTTAACCCCAATGATCAACTAGGAAGGAGAAAGTAAACAAGAGGAGAGATTCAGTATATGAGTTACATGACAACTGAACTATGAGTACAAGAGTTCCCTGAATGTTTGCTTGGAGCTATGAAGACTTGAAAGGTTTCAATCCCAACTTAGCTCAGCAAACCATCGAATTGGATGCAAATACTAAGCCTGTCAGGTAGAAACAAAGACCAGTCAATCCACACATGGAGCCTCTCATGAGGAACTTGAATTGGACAAGCTGATTGAGTCAAGGATCATATTCCCAATCAAGCATTCTAGTTGGGTTGCCAACTTAGTTCCAGTCAGAAAGAAGAGTGGACCATCATATTGTGTGTTGACTTCATAGACTTGAATAGAGCCTCTCTCAAGGACCATTACCCACTCCCTTCCATGGAGAAAATATTGCAATTTGTAGCTAGCTTCAAAAGGTTTTCATTGCTTGATGGCTACTCAGGCTATAATCAGATTATGGTGAAGGAAGAGGACCAGTTCAAGACAGCCTTCACAACCAAATGGGGAACTTTTGCATACAGGAAAATGCCATTTGGGCTGTCCAACGCTGCTTGTTTACCTTCCAAAGGGCAATGGACATGGCATTCAAAGGTTTGATTAACAATATGTGCTGATATACCTGATGATATCATTCCAAAAATGCACAGACCACCTCTTTCTGTCACTTCATGAGTGCAAAATCATTGAACAAAGAAGCACCTTGCACATGAAGGAAAGTTGTTGGGTCACATTGTCTCTAGGGAAGGGCTATTAGTGCAAAATCACAGCACCCCTGGACGCACATCAGGCTTCTAGGTTGATGTTCAGGCATCCAGTGTGATTGCACAACATGGAAACCTCTCTCCAAGCGTGGGACTTGTGAAACCGAGAGAGGAATCTCCAGAGAAGGCTGGTTCCTGCTCCTAAACTACCTGCCATTTAAGCTATTCCAGTGCAAGCAAGCTAATCTAATCCTAATCTAACCATGCCAAGGAGACAGAGAGAGAGAGAGAGAAGGGAAAAAAACAACAAAAGCCTACACTAAAACGGTGATACACCAGAGAAGGAGAATGTTGGACATCTATCAAAACTGCCATGGGACAAAGAGAGGTGAGCAATGGGAAGGATGGACAGATGCATCACAGGCCCAAGGATAGATTTCACACAGAAAATGTCCCAAAACTCCATGAACATAGCTCCAGACCTGCAATGAACATTCAAACATGCACAGATACCTGCAATGAAGAGAGGCAAGAAGTAAACAAGCAAAAACGAGAGAAGGATGGACAGATGCATCACAAAACACGTTTTGTTGCTCCAGAAGTTTGCACAGAACATCATTCCATTAGTAAAAGGCAAAAAATGCCATTACAGAGCAAGGGAGGAGGTTCGAGCTCCATTTTCAACCCTAGAGAAGAAAAGAAGGGAGGGCAGAGCAGAAAGAATGAACAACCATTGTTATGTTCTTTTCAAAATGAGCCAAATCTGGCTTTTACATTGCATGGGTCAAGCCCAGGGGACAAAAACATAGGAAAACGTGCAAGCCCATTCCTCATGACTGCTAGGTGCATTAAATTAGCATGGGGGACCTTACAAACCCATACCCTGTTACCTTGACCGGATTACAGGAGAATGCGACCCATTCTGCATTAAATCTGGTCGCTGGAATGTCATTTCTGGCCATGAACACGTGTCAGAACCGTTTCTTGATTTTCTCTCTTCAGACTACACCAAAACTCGAGATTGATCCCAGAATCGTGTAGAGAATTTCACCAGCTTTCCGTTGATATAAAGAACGTGCAAATCTGAGCTCTGGATCGAAAGTTATGGCGATCTGAAGAATTAGGGCACGAAACAGGTGAAAACGGATTTTGAAATATTTTCCGCGCTCTGCCACCTGGATGACACGTGGCAGGCTCTGATTGGACGAGAAATTCTCTCTCCTCCATCTTTCGTGGGCTTTCCTTTGAAATTTCCTTGTGGGCCCTTTACTGGGACACGTGGCACTATCCCATTGGTTCGGGCTGACCCTTCGAAAACTTGCCCTATTTGACTTTTTGACTTTTCTCCTTGTGGACACGTGGCGATTTCTCATTGGTCTCGGCCCCTGCCGGCTCTTTCGCGCCCTTCGCGTCTTTTTGTCCCAGATGTCCCATTTGATTTTGCTCCTTTGTGCTGATTTCGGCCGGTTCCGGCATTTCGCGTCCATTTGTCCCAGATGTCCCATTTGATTTTGGACTGTTTGACCTTTTTTGCCCGGTTCGGCCGGTTCGGCGCATTTCGCGGCCCGCTTGTCCCGGACTCATTCGGATTTTGCCCTTTGTGCTGATTTCGCCCAGTTCAGCCGGTTTCCGGTTCGCTTGTCCCACCTTGTTTTGGACTGCCTGTGACTGACTCTTTCGGCCGGTTCCCATTTGACCCACTTGTCCCGAGACTGTCCCTCTCAGCAATTAGTCGATTTTTCCTCTCGGTCGAACCGGCATTTCGCGCCCGCCGCGTACTTTTGTCCCAGATTGTCCCAAATGCTTGGGCCGCTGTTGGAGGCTTTTCGGCCGATCCGTGCCTTCGGGCCTTTTTGTCCCAAATGTCCCAATTGCCCCTAGGACTAGGACTTAGCCAATTTTCACCATTTTTTCTGGATCAACCTTCTTGCCTTCTGCAACCTTTTTTCCCACATTTTCTCAGAGCTTGCTCCTAACTCTCAGACAGGAGACTTAGAAAATATATCTGAGGAGACTCTCAGCAACATGATTGTTTGGCCTCTGAATCAATCAATGTGCCTGGGACTTGAATATTCTGATGCATGTTATCAAAATTACCCAGGGGGGTGAAATTTTGGATAACAGTTTGGCGACTCAGCGGGGTCATCTGCCTGCTAGATGAAGTTACCAGTTGCCTGAAGCAATCCATTGGGCATGGAGTCATAAGCAAGCCTGAAAACTGATCTGAACTTTGAAAACTTCCCTCTGAGCCACTTGGAAACCCATTGAACCTGGAGTGTTCTCACCAAGATGCCACTGAAACGAACTGTGCAAGAGCAAAACCAGCAGCACCAAAACTATGTACAGAACTGAAAATCATACATGCTCCAAATGAAACATGCAGAGTGTGCACAAGCACTTCTTCTGCTGAAAGCAAATCTACCTACTCTACTCTAACTGGAAGCAAAGGCAAGCTAAACAAACCCTGCAACTGGTTGTGAGAAATAGCTTCCTTTCTTCAAAATTGGCAGCCATGCAATTGATTTGGCACTGATCATGGCTGTTTGGATGGATGGAAAATCAACAAGAAGCTGGTCTTCTACCCAAATCATCAAGGTATCAACTGAAGGCAAATCCAATACCTCTTTTAGTTGCTCTGCATTTGAATTGGAGAGGTATGGTAGCTGATCCTTGGTACTTTGTAGCTCATCCTCATGCTCAGAAGCAAGCATGACTGGTTGTGGCTTCTCCTTTGGCTCCAATGAAGCCAAATACCTGATTGGGCAAGGTATGGTCCTTTGAGTATGCCCATTGCCCTGATTTTCAACTCCAAGAATGGAGTCTTCTTGTAGACCCTCTTGAATGGATGGTGTGGAAGCAATGGTAGAAATTCTTCTGCCCTTTCTCTTCCTCCAATGAAGAACAGGGAAGATTAGAATCTTCCAATTTTGATTCCAAAGGGCTACTATAAGATGCAGGCTGCTGCAAATGAAAGCTCTCCTTCATGGCAGCAGGCTCTTGTGTTTGGAATGTGGATGATGAAAGAGAGAATGGTGAAAACTCAACCGACTCTTCTCCATCAAAACAGTCCTCCAAATCTGACAGGTAAACTGCCTCATTGTTGTCCTGCTGTTCGTGTTCAACTTCCTCCATGGTGTCCTCTTGATCTGCAACTTGACCACCATGGTTTCCTTCACTCTCCAATATTGAGTTTGAGAGATCAAACTCCTTTTCAGTACTAGAACTTGAGAGAGATGAAGTGGAAAGAAGAACTGAAGGTTCTTCTGTAGCCTGCTTTGTGCTCAAAGCCCTTGGATCTGCACTTTTCTCCTCCACAGCTAGAATGTGCTCCTCTTCTTTTGGATTTGGAGCAGCTTCTCCTTCCTCCAATGTTTGAAGAGAATCTCGCTCTTGATTGAACTCCTCCTCCAGCATGAAGTTTTTCAAGTCAAACTCTTCAATTTGTTGCTCTAGAGGACTAGTTGGGACTGCAAGATCTTCTTCTGCTGCAACAAAATCAGTCCTCACCACCATTTGTTCAACCTCAGCCTCTTCTGTAGGCTTAACCATCAAGGGGATCTTTGTCATCCCAAATTTAAGAGCCCAACTCTTCAGACTTCTGTCAATTCTTTTCTTGTTTGGCTCTTCCTCTTGTTGTCCTTGATGACTGATTTTTTCAATTTTTTCTTTCCCACATGCAATTGGGGATGCAAGAGGAGGGATAGGTTGAAACTCAACTGATTTGAATTTTTTGTGGTGGTGGAGGAGGTGAAACCTCTTGTTTCTTTGGAGGAGGGGGTATTTCTGTTAGCTCTTGTGGAGGGGATGACTGTTTGGAAGGGAAAAGGAAAGAAGAATCGAGATGGGGTGGAAGACTAGGGGATGGAGGATGGATTCAACACATGGGACAGCAGATGGAGGAGTTTAAATGAGATGGTGCTGCTTGAGTAATGGGAAAGAGAAAAACCAGATGATGGTGTAGAACTTACCCATTGACAAGGTTGTTCAACAACAAGTCTCATAGGCCTCTATTTCTGCTGTCCATTGTGCAAGTTGGGGCAGCATCTTTATCATGAAGTCCAGCTTCTCCTGAGGGCTGTAGTGCCTTGGAAAAGGTCCCACCCATGGACAGGGTGCTCCATAACTGATTCCAAAAGCTTTCATTTGTGCTTGAGCCCTGGACTGCACCATCCCCACCTCCATCTTTTGGATTTTCTCCAACAGACCAGCATCTTGGATCTGATGGTCTTCATTGTATGCATACTCTTGCTCTTGGGAAGCTCCATTGCCAAACTGACTTTGGCACTGCTGTTCATATGAGTATGCATGGTGATCTGGAGGATTTGTAAAACGTGTTGGAGGTGGAAAATACTGTTGTTGTTGTAAATGTGAGTTCCATGATGGAAATGAAGTCATGATTGCACAACTTCATGGAATGGAAAAGAATGAAAGGGGTGGAAAGAAGGATGAATGAAAAAATGGAAATGAAAAAGGAAGGTCTACAACTTCAGAGAATGGTTGTTGACCAGATGGAGTCGCCAGATGTGTTTGCAAGTGCCTCCAAAGGCTGAAATCTTCACAGGAACACACCAACCTGCAAAAGATGAAGTGAAAGACCTCTAAGCTCCCACCGGGCGTGCCAAAACTGTTAGTGCAAAATCACAGCACCCCTGGACGCACATCAGGCTTCTAGGTTGATGTTCAGGCATCCAGTGTGATTGCACAACATGGAAACCTCTCTCCAAGCATGGGACTTGTGAAACCGAGAGAGGAATCTCCAGATTAGAGGCTGGTTCCTCAAACTCCTAAATTTACCTCTATATTTTGCAAAACTACAGAGGTTTAGATCCTAATCCTATTCTAACTTGCAAGGAGACAGGGGCAGAAGTGCAAAAATTGAAACTAACTAAAGATGGTGATACACCAAATGGAGAATGTTGGACATCTATCAAAACTGCCATGGGACAAAGAGAGGTGAGCAATGGGAAGGATGGATAGATGCATCACAGGCCCAAGGATAGATTTCACACAGAAAATGTCCCAAAACTCCATGAACACAGCTCCAGACCTGCAATGAACATTCAAACATGCACAAATACCTGCAATGAAGAGAGGCAAGAAGAGAACAAGCAAAAACGAGGAAGGATGGACAGATGCATCACAAAACACGTTTTGTTGCTCCAGAAGTTTGCACAGAACATCATTCCATTAGTAAAAGGCAAAAAAATGCCATTACAGAGCAAGGGAGGAGGTTCGAACTCCATTTTCAACCCTAGAGAAGAAAAGAAGGGAGAGCAGAGCAGAAAGAATGAACAACCTCTTTTCAAAATGAGCCAAATCTGGCTTTTACATTACATGGGTCAAGCCCAGGGGACAAAAACGTAGGAAAACATGCAAGCCCATTTCTCATGACTACATGTGCATTAAATTGGCATGGGGGACCTTACAAACCCATACCCTGTTACCTTGACCGGATTACAGGAGAATGCGACCCATTCTGCATTAAATCTGGTCGCTGGAATGTCATTTCTGGCCATGAACACGCATCAGAGGTGTTTCCGTTTCTAAATTTTCAAACTACACCAAAACTCAAGATTGATCCCTAGAATCGTTTAGAGAATTTCACCAGCTTTCCGTTGATATAAAGAACATGCAAATCCGAGCTCTGGATCGAAAGTTATGGTGATCTGAAGAATTTAGGGCACGAAACAGGTGAAAACGGATTTTGAAATATTTTCCGCGCTTTGCCACCTGGATGACACGTGGCAGGCTCTGATTGGACGAGAAATTCTCTCTCCTCCATCTTTCATGGGCTTTCCTTTGAAATTTCCTTGTGGGGCCCTTTACTGGGACACGTGGCACTATCCCATTGGTTCGGGCTGACCCTTTAAAACTTGCCCTTTGACTTTTGACTTTTCTCCTTGAGACACGTGGCATGATCTGGTTGGTTCTACCGGCCCTACCGGCTCTTTCGCGCCCTTCACGTCTTTTCATTCCCAGATGTCCCAAATGCTTAGTGCTCCTTGTGCTGATTTCGCGCGAACCGGCCGGTTCGCGTCCATTAGTCCCAAATGTCCCACTTTGCTTTGGACTGCCTCGACCTTTTTCACCCGGTTCGGCCGGCATCTTTCACATACTCGTGGCCCGCTTGTCCCATTGTGTTTCGGACTGTTTGTGCTTATTTCGCCCGGTTCGGCCGGTTCGCACCTTTTTGTCCACAGATGTCCCAATTGCTCCTAGGACTTGGACTTAGCCGATTTTCACCATTTTTTCTGGATTAACCTTCTTGCCTTCTGCAACCTTTTCCCGCATTTTCTCAGAGCTTGCTCCTAACTACCTGGACAGGAGAGTTAGAAAAATATCTGAGAGAACCTCAGAAACATGATGTTTGCTCTGAATCAATCAATGTGCCTGGGACTTGAATATTCTGATGCATGTTATCAAAATTACCCAAGGGGGGTGAAATTTTGACAACACTTTCTTCCTAGGCCCTCTCACTTATCAATGTGATGGTGAGGACCCATCTTCTCTCCCCCTTTTACATCTAGACATGATCAAAGAAGACCTACCTTCGATTAATGTTGTGGAGTGCCAGGATGATGACTCCATCCTCACCTACCTTGGTGTGGATGACTCTTATATTCAACGTGCCTTACCATCTGACACCCAAACCATGTTGAATGAGTCAACTATAGAAATCAACATCCACACAGAGGACAATTCTCACATTGTAAATATCAGATAATCTCTCGATGCATCAAAACAAGTTTGCCTTCACTACCTTTCTTTGTGCCCAGAATCAGGCTTTCGCTTGGTCCTACGCCGACATGCTAGGAATCGATCCTGACATTACTGTCCATAACATCACTCTGAAACCAGACTCCAAACCAGTTAAACAGAAGTTGAGAAAAATACATCCACACATTGCTCTCTTGGTTAAAGAAGAGCTTCAACGAATCCTTTTTGTTTCTTTCATCTTTCCTATTGACTATCCGTAATGGATTTCTAATGTTTTCCCTATCACTAAAGCAACAGGGGGACTTCGGATATGTATGGATTTCTGGTATCTTAACCTCACTTGCCCAAAGGACGACTTCCCCCTACCTAGCATTGATCAACTTGTTGATCTCACTGCGGGCCATGAGATGCTTTCTCTCATGGATGGTTTCTCGGGATATAATCAAATTTTAGTAGCCCCGACTGATCAACATAAAACCACCTTCATTACCCCCTTGGGCACCTTCTGCTATCATGTCATGCCATTTGGCCTTAAGAATGCTGGTGTAACCTATCAACGGGTTATGACTTACATATTTCATGACATTATGCACATTATCCTTGAGGATTATGTCAATGATCTTCTTGGAAAATCCAAACATTGCAGTGAACATCTTGATGTTTTAACCATTATTTTCAACCACCTGTTACAATAATGTGTTCATATTCAACCAAAGAAATGTGTCTTTGGCATCCTTTCAGGAAAACTCCTTGGCTTTATCATCTCTTTGCGTGGCATTGAGGTCCACCCCGCTAAAGTCAAAGCTATTTTAGAAATGCCCCCACCCACTAATCTAAAATAATTACGTAGTTTATAGGGAAAACTCCAATCTATCCATCATTTCATCTCACAACTCTCGGATTGATGTCAACCTTTCCATCATCTCCTTAAAAAGAACATTGTCTTTCAATGGAGTGAGGAGTGCCACAAAGCCTTTAAGGCTCTTAAAACTTATCTCTTGCAGCCACCCATGCTTAACCCACCTCAGGATGATGGAAAATCCGTTTCTACCTTTACCTTTCTGCCACCGACCATGCTGTAGGAGCTATGCTCACACATCGTGACTCCGAGCATTGAGAAAAAGCAGTTTAGTACATAAGTCGTACTCTTGTGGATTATGAAACTAGGTATACACATGTAGAAAAAGTTGTGCCTATCCCTATCATTTGTGGCCACCAAACTATGACATTACCTCCTGAATCACAAAATTTTTGTCATCACCAATGCCGATTCCCCCATATATTATATGTACACCAAACCTCATCTAAACCAATGCATCACCCGATGGCTTATGCTCCTTGCCGACCTCGACCTTGAGTTCATACACCAGAAATCAGTCAAAGGAAAAACTATCGCAGACCAACTCATGGAAGCCCCTTTACCTGGGGGAACAATTTACCAATTTTACTTTCCCTGATGAACTCATCACAACTCTTTCACTCAATGATACGTCTTATCCGATGACTCTCTTCTTCGATGGATCTAAATTCCAATGTGGTGGAGGGGTGGGTGTTGTTCTCATTCCTCTTGAAGGTGAACCTATGCCTCTTTCATTTAGGCTCGATTTCCCCTGCACTAACAATACAGCGGAATATGAGGCCCTTGTTTTGGGTCTCCACGTTGCGTTACACTTAGGTGTGAAGTCTATTCACATTTTTGGTGACTCTCAATTGGTAGTAAATCAAGTCACTGACATCTACCAATGTAAAAATGAGGAACTTAAAAAGTACAAATGTTACGTAGATTCACTTTTGACCTTATTTACCCATTATAATATCCAAACCGTTCCATGCTCAACTAAAAAATTTACAGATACTATGGCTTGCTTGGCCTCAAAAATTCCTACATCACCATCTGATTCTGACATATTTGTCTTGGTCGAACAACTAGCTTTGCCCCATCTTACTTAGTCCCAGATGTTAATATGGTAAATAATGCATCTTCTGACTCACAGGATACCTGGTATCACCAATTTCATGACTACCTTACAAACTCTGTTCTCCCACCTAACCTTAATAGTAATGGAAAACGTGATTTTCTTAAAGGTGTTTCTTGTTATGTCATCATAGGGGGACTCCTCTTTAAATGTGGCTTCGATGGTATCCTCCTTCGATGTCTAACCAACACCGAAGTCACTCATACCATCCAAAAAATCCATGACGGAATTTGTGGTGGGCACTTTAGTGGCTTTGCCATGGCCAAGCGGATCCTTCGCCTAGGATATTATTGGCCTACTCTTAATAAAGACTGCTATGAATATGTTAAGCATTGTGTTATGTGTCAACAACATGCTAACCTACAACATACTCCTAGCCATCTGCTACAGATCGCATGAGATCTTTGGCCTTTCTCACAATGGGGTTTGGAAATTATTGGTGAGATTCATCCACCTTCTTCGCAACGTCACCATTGGATCATCATGACAACTGAATATTACACTAAATGGGTGGATGTTGTCACACTCATTTCAACTAAAAAAGGAGAAAATCATCGAGTTCATCAATCATCACATTATCTGTCATTTTGGTGTTCCTCATCGCCTGATAACAGATAATGGAAAATCTTTCAAAAATAAGCTATTACAAGACCTTTGTGACAACTTTGATATCAAACTTAGCTTCTCGTGACACTACTATCCATAAGAAAATGGACAAGTCAAATATTCTAACAAAACCTTAACCAAAATTCTCATGAAAGTAGTTAATGATTCTGGGAAAAACTGGCATGATCACATCCCCTTTGTCCTTTGGGCTTATCGTACCAGCATTCATACTTCCATTAATGCCACACCATTCTCTCTGGTGTATGGTACCGAGGCCATCTTGCCTCTCAAAATAAAAATCCATTCCCTTAGGATATATCTTCAGGATATTCTCACTAATGATGACTTCTGCCAAGAGCGGTTAGCCCAATTGGAGCTTCTTGATGAGCATCATCTTACAGCTCTTGACCTCCTTCAAATTTATCAAAAGTGCATCAAGCATGCTTATGATAAGCGAATTCAGGAGCGTACCTTTAAAATTGGTGATCTTGTCCTCAAAGAGAATCAAAATGTAACCAAAATAGAAAAGAGCAAACGTGGAAAATTTTCTCCTAATTGGATTGGGCCTTACATTATCACTCACACTAATGGATCAGGTACTTATCATTTAGCTTCACTTAATGGTAAACCTAAGCCTAAACCCCTTAATGCCTTGTATCTCCGACCATTCTTATGTTGAATTTAGTGTTACATCACACCTTATCCACCTTGCGCTTGTCCCTTGAGCTCTTTTACCACCTCATACACCTTTTTTTCATGCATCTCAAAGTAAAATCAAACCCACGTGGTTTGATCATCACCTCCTCGTAAAGATACCTTCTCCTTTTTAGTCTGGTCCATGACTTAAGAGTTTCAAAATTACAAGTTCTCAATTATACAATTCTGGGATATTCTTGAGTCAAACTTCCTGCAAATTTAGATGCTTCATGCCAAACAGACACCTAGATCTCCACACTATAAACTAGACTACTCCCTCAAAGGACAGCTATGTGCAAAATCTGCATCTACTACTATAACTAGACTGCTCCCTCGAAGGACAACTATGTGCAATGTCGCGTCTACTACTATAAGTAGACTATTTCCTCGAAGGAAAGCTATACAAAGTTAGCCTCTATTAGAAGCTTCTCACATTGATCAGCTTCGTGAAGACCTCAAGAACAACAAAATGCATATCCCATATAGACTTCCCACACCGATCAGTCTATATCCAGAAACATCAAAGCAGTATTCAAAAGTACTTTTGAGTCATGGATTTGTCTATTTTGGTTTGGTTCTATTTCGTTAGAATAATCACCTTCTACCAAGTTCTCTACACCTCAGCTATCCCATCCGCCTCTCCTCACCATTCTTCACAATAAAAAAACTCAAGGGATGTGTGTATATTTGATATATTGTGATTATACAACTCTTTTCACCTATCGACTACTCTCCTATGCAAGGTACCTAGGGATTCTAGCTCATCCTATGATAATATGTGGTTTGTTTAGCTCTTTCTAACTATAGGACAGTTTGCCTATTTTACTCGAATCTAGGATTGTGTGTTGATCTTAATTTGGACATGATTTCCTATGCTTTAGGTAAGTTAACCCTCACTTCACCTATACCCACACCCACACCAACAACATTACTCTGCCAACATCAAACTTTTACCAACTAAACAAATTGCCTAACCACAGCTAAAAAATTGCCTGAATTCACCTCTCCCTGGTCCTAAGGGAGAACTACATCGGTCTGAGGCCCCTCCTTGCTTTGTGCAATGGGCTATGTAGGCAAAACTTAGGAGACATGGGGTCTCCCAAGGTTAGCTTGACCATCCCCTACCATCACATATCATATGTTATGTTTCACTTAAAAATATAAATATTTTTGCATATTTATATTGATAACACTCACCTTTGTCCTTTTTCAATCCAAACATTCAAAACACAAACATTATTATTATTATCATAAACTCAAATCAAAATACATATTCAATTTTATTTAGATGTTAAACAAATACATCTTCTTTATCATCAACGTGTAGGTCAGAATCTCTATTCATTCTTCTACCCCTATGAATGAAACTCACTTAGATCCCCGCGCCTCGTCCCGAACCAGGAAGTGATGGTGATCATTGAATCCGCTCACCTGGCCTCTCCGTACTCAAAGGTACCACTGCTATTGGTTCCTTCCACTGATCCATGAATCTCTCTTGTAACATACAAATCTTCCCTCTCGCATGGTAGACTCTTGCCTCTAGTCTCTCCACTCGAGATTGGAAGCCTCTAACAATCCTGTGGTCTCATTCAACTATGTTTGAAGCTGGTGAACTAAACCCTACAGGTGGTCTCTCTCCATGGTAATCACAGCTATGTCAGGATGATCGGCCCTCTCATGTGTATCTCGTAGCTCTGCTACCCACCATAGTCTATAAGACTTTGTTACTCCTACATCCATTACCTTGCGATCGGCTGATGTCTCTTCCGGTCCTTCTGGAAGTGTCGTCCGTGGAGGTGAGAATGGTGCCTCAGCGTCGATCCTTCTGTATGGTCTATGAGCCATGGGTATATCCTGAACAAATCCAAATTGTCACCACACGTGATCTAGAGGAATCCTCTCATACTCACCTGGTTTGTGTCCCGTGATCCACCTCAATTGCTCTGCACCCCTCAAATCCTTGGCTATGTTTTCCATCACCATATAGTTCCTGTAAGGCATCCAACGGATATCTGCAATCGTCATCATCTCCCACATCTACCTATAATACTCGGTGTCATCTGTCATGGTCTCATATCTCACCTCTTGCTCTATCTGGACCCATCACCTAAATCCCAACCTTTGCACTCCTGTCTCTCCTGCCTGGATGGGTTGACCTATTGGTCGCACACACACAATGTGCTCATAGGCCCAATAATGTAATAAGTATGCACAATCCAGCATAGTCCTGTGATTTCACTTACATGCCCATAAACCCCTGTATAGCTCCGCTAGATATGCGGGTGCCCATGCAAAAGTCACACTCCCTTCTATCATTTCCCGAATAATACACATCAATGATTTTGGAAATCTTCCCCCGTCCACTCTCGGTAATGTATAATACCCCATCGCTATCATTAATACCATGGCCAACCTTGTTACCTCAGGGTGTACTGCAAACATTATACCATAAGTGAATGTCAAACCTTGCTGTGTCAAATCTCATGCGGCTAGACCAAATACTGTCATTATTGCTACACGCGCTGCATTAGGCCCTGCCTAATACACTAGTCTTCCTTTAATTGGAAGTCTCAAAATTCAAAACACATCTTCTAACGTCACCGTCATCTCCCCTGTTGGTAGATAGAAGATATTCTTTTCAGGATTCCATCTCTCAATCAGTGCCTGTAACATGACATGATTTCATGTGATTCGTGAATAATAGTGGATTCCACTTAACCCCACATGGTTTATTAATGCCCACTCAGCTGGTGTTACATCCGCTCAGACTCATGACAACAAAGTTGGCACCCTAGTAGTCATCTTTAACCCTGCCTATGCGTGCACACGTCAAACCAACAAAAAATAAATCAACAAATAAATTCCCACGTGTTTTTTATCACAATCCATAACTTTACACAATAACCGATATCGGTTATAGATAACCAATATCGGTTATAGATAACCGATACCGGTTACCTAACCGATACTGGTTATTCCTAAATGATATCGGTCACTATCAATTCCATCTTCCCTGCTCAAAAACACCACCTATGATAACTTACTCGTTTGTTCGTGCCTCTCTAAACCTAAAAAACATATTTGAAACCCCTGATTACCTACCCCATAACACTCACCAACCCTATATCCCAAACCCTTGCCTATCACTTTTTTTTTTTCATCTCTATGACCACTTACCCCTTCTCTCATCCTATCCATAAAACATGCAAGAATTGAATTACAACCAAAAATTTTACCTCTTGGAATGTAGCAACTTGAGATGGAACCTGTCTCCCTGTTGTCTCTGCCTGCTCTCATGCTTCTCCTTTTCCTTGTTCAGCCATCTTCACCACCCTCTTCAATATAACTTGCCTTTCTAACCTTCTTAATCTCAGCCCACACTCACTTTAGCTTGTCTCTTTCCCTCCTTATCACTCAATTCTCCCATGCAATTACCTGTATCAGTCGTCGTCAAACAGTGTCGCATTCCTCGTATTTAACTTGTTGCATGCCTTTAAAAATAAGAACTTAAGTTGTCTCCCAAGCTTTTTCTATTTTTAGAAAAGCTCGTTTTAGCATAACCGATATCGGTTACTTTTACCGGTATCGGTCATATATCTACCGACATCGGTTAGCTAACCAATATCAGTCACATGTCTCCTTTGCTTAAAACCTTGGCCTTTTCTTATTTTTTACAAATTTTTTTTGGTGGCCCCCCTCCTCTTTTTCATGCGTCCCATTATCAATATAAATGGACATATATTATCAATATTTTTCATCAGAATCCCATCAACACATATACAAGATATCAATCACATTTCATCAACATCATCTATCTACAACATGTGCCAAACGTTCACAAACAACCATCGACAAATCATAAACAACACCTAGTAACCCGTAACAGGTTTTATACACACCATGTGGATCAAAATCATCATCTATATATATCAATGTCAAAATATACAACTTCCCTCATGGGGGCCTATGTGATCTAAAAATAATACAAAGTATTTACGCAGGCCGCTATCCTGTCAAAATCTTGACTCGGCTCGTAGGCCGGTCCTCTCATGTCAAAAATATACCTTCTCGGTTCGCAGGCCGTATATCAACTATACAACATGTAAATTCCGGCTCGCAAGCATTTATATATCAACAAAATGAATAAATAAATCATATGTGGGCATCCAGACATCTATATACATACTCAGTTCACAGACCGGTGTTTATATCTAATATCAAAAACCCATCTCCGATACGGGATGTCTCAGCTCTCTCCACCACCCTCAGCCCGTCTCTCTGCTGGTCCCTATGTTGGCTCTCGCCTCCTCCCTGTAACAGACCCACCGGCTGTGGCTGCGCCCCCCTGGGATCTCTGGCTCCAAGATGTCTCAGCTCTATGCGCCGCATATGGCTGATAGTCAGACCCGGTATCATCGAGGATGTCCTGATAATACCGGGCCTCTGCTCTCACCTCCATATAGCGGGCCCGTGCCACCATGGCTGTTGGGGCTGGTCCCCCGACTCCTAATAGCAGTGGTCCCTACCCTAACACCGGTACAACCTTGTGCTGTTATGGCAGTACCTGTACCTATGTTGTGGTGGTGTCCTGTGCCTGTGGTGTGTGCCTATGGCTTGTACCGGTGCCTGCGGCTGTGCCTGAGCCTATGCCTAGGCTAACTACCCCTATAACACCCCAATCTGTGCCTGTGCAGCAGCAAGCTGCCCCTGTAATATCTGCACCTATCCTAAGATCCAGTCCCTCTCTACTATCACAGTCGCCAAATCTGGCTTTGCGGGCTATGCTCTCATAGCTGCTCTCTAACCTGCCCACCAAACCAAAAAGGTACCTGTCACTCCGGCATCATCCACTGTATCCATCAAACTGGTCCCTTTGCTACCCCAATTGGTTTAACGGGCTGCGGTGCAAGGCAGTGGGGCCTCTACATCATGCCTCTGGTATATGGAAGGGAGGTGGCTCATCCTGTCGCAAGCCCAACTGCCATCGTAACCCTCTCTAGGGGTATCCGCTCATACTCCCCGATTGGCCTCTGTCCATGCTATCCAGAAACTATACTAGATCTACGCATCTGTGCTCGGGCTCCTCCTGGGGTTCACAACGAAACGATCGGATAACCCCTACAAAATTTTTGAAGTGATTTTGCATTATGACCTCTTTTAGAGAAAATCGGGTTTTCGGGTGTTACTAACAGCTTGACATAAGTTTTAACATGCTTTATGTCTTATGACCTCCGAAACCCGAAACCCGCCTTGCAATGAGAAAATCCTTTGTAATCGGGTTTTCGGAAATTCAACTCATCGGAACATACTTGAGTTAAAACATGCTTTGTGTCGCGTGACTTCCGAAACCCGAGACCCGCCTTGTGTTAAGACAATCCTTTGTATTCGGGTTTTCGGAACTCTAAAGCATCGGGACATTCATGTTCCAAAACATGTTTTATGCGCCATGTTCTCCGATTCCCGAAGTCCGCTCAATCCTTTGTAATCGGGTTTTCGGAAGTTCAATGCATCGGAACATTCATGATTCAAAACATGTTTTGTGCTCCATGTTTTCCGAAGCCCGAAACCCGAAATGCACTAAATCTCCTCGTGTCGGGTTTTCGGACTCCTCCAACATGCTGACGTGGCATTCATGCCGAGTGGTCGGTGAGTTGGCACGTGCCGAGCTGAAGTGTATTTATTACTGATTTTCTTATAAATACGCGGATTTCCACGTCATTCTTACCGTTCATATTTTTAATTCGTGGATTTTTCGCATGCTCTTCCGCTCCCAAAACCCGCAAACTCGCGTTACCAGACTGGATCGTTTGTTTTCGATTTTACCTGTCTCGAATTGAAGGTATTTTTCGTTCCTTCTTTATTCTTGATTTTTCTGGATCGACTGCGTGTATTTTCTTTCCAATTTCTTGCCAGTTGTTGAGGGTTTTTCTTCCTTCTTCTTTCTGTGTTGTTTTGGAAAGGGTTTTGGGTTTTTAGGGTTTATTTTCTTTTTGAGACTATCAATTGGTGCTGTTCCTTCCAAATTTCAATTACTTGCATGATGTATGGAATATGAATAACAAAAAAGAAAGGAAGTTGTGTATGTAGAAATTCAAAGGAAAGACTCTGTTTTTGTTTCCCGGATTTTGAAGGTTGTGTTGCAGATTCAAAAGTCCGAAGAACATTGGAAGCTCGAAGTGACGGGGTTTCTCAACATTCCGACCTCAACACTAAGTGCCGGGCATCTCCTAAGTTCCGTCATCGAAAGTGGGTGCCGGGTTTTCTCCTGTTTCCGCCATTGAAAGCAAGTGTCGGGTTTCGCCAAGATTCCGACATATCAGACCTGTCGGGTTCTCAAAGTTTTCCGATATCTTCTTCTGCGTGTCGGGTTCTTCTCTTCTTCCGACGCATTCAGTCAATCAGGTTTTTCAGTGTGCACAGCATCTCCGGAGTTCCGAGCCTTTCTCCTTCCAATATTCTTCATGTCGGATCCTGGTTCATCACAGGAGAAGGCCGAAAAATCTAGCAGGATGAAATACAAATTTAAGAAACCAGAATCCCCGTCATATATCGACTGTAATTATGATATCAGGGATACTGAAATGGGCAACATAGATATGGACGACTTTTGGAATAGGGTGAAGAGTTCTTCTCAAACCCCATGGATGGTGGCTTTAGCTAACAGTGGCTTGCCCCTTGCAGCAGGCTTCCCCATGTCTGCCCAATGTCCAGAGTTTGTTTTGGCGTGTGCATCCAGCTACGACTCAGCTTCTCGTTCCGTAAGGAATCAGGCTGGTGAAGTAGTTATCAAACTAGATGGGGCTTATTTTGATGATCTCCTGAAACTACCAAATTTTGAAGAGTATGGGGCCCTAGACATCAAGTCGGCTCAGAAGGCCTGGGACAGTAACCAGGAAAATTGCATTAGGGATGTCAATAAGAAGTTCTTGGTCAAGGCAAAACCAGTAATATCTAGATTTCCAAGAACTATCCCTAGATCGGATTTCATACAAGAAATCAACGATATTATCACCCTACTGAGCCGGGTTTTTGGCTTGCCGGAATCAAATTTATTTCATGGATGGATGTACCAATTTATGGTCACCATCAAGAAGAACAAGCAAGGGATTGACTGGGGAACCCTTATCAGTGATGAAATTGATTCCCAGATGACGACGGTCCTGTCAACCGGAAAGTTTTATATGTTCTCATATGTGGCCTATGCAGCAGCTGGGATGAGGAGCTATCCCGGGCTGGAGACTAAAGGAAGCAGAACGACAAATCCAGTCTATAAGTATTATCCTCAAATAACGAAGAAGGGGTCCAAGGATCATTTTAGGAGGGTAAATGACGCCTTTTTCTACGAGAACATCTGCCAGCTGAACCCAGGGCTGAGAAAGACAAGGGTCTCAGACGAGGCATGGGCTGAAGTATCTAAATGGGGATGTATCTTCTTACAGTTCAAAAAGTTTACCTACCTTCGAACGGTCATGTACTCAGGAGAGCCTTTCCGTCTGCCTCGCTATCCAGGGGATAGATTGATATTGCTAGAATTGGTCAGACAGCTATTGGATTTTCACAAATTCCAACAGAGCAAGCATAAGGCAGCAGTATCCTTCCCAATTTCTATTGGGAGATATACTTGCTCAACAGTGGCAAAGGCCAAAAATGTTGAATGTGAACTCCAGGAGAAATTAAAGAAGCATATGAAGTCTCGGGATGGTTTTGACATCCGAGGAGTACTTAGAACCTATGGAGCCCTACATCTGCACAGGCCCGACATTGAGGATATCTGGGTGGATCTGCGTAACGAAGTTGCAGTTCGCAGAAAAGATAATAGTAGGTTAACTATTAATGAGATTCAGACGCTAGAGCTTTCTGATTTGCCAGATGGCACAACTGACAATGAAAGTGTGTTGGATATGTCCTATGATGGGCTTAATGAAGATCGATACGTTTTCCCGCCTATTGATTGGTCGGCCAGCGAAAAAGCCTCTATCACAGATAGGTCAGCCCTCATTCTTGCTCGCACCAAAAAATGGCTCTCTTCTTGGGGCATGAATTTTAAGGATGACAAGTTTCCAAAGTTGGCTGCTCTGAGGTGGGGCCCTCCAAAAGAAAAAGGACAAAGAATCTACTGGGGGGTCTATAAAAATCAGGATTCCCAAGAAGAAGAAAGAAAGACAAATCTCTTCAATTGTCTCTCCAGCTCAAACGGTGGTTGTGCCAGAATCACCAACACCACCAGAAATAGGGGAGATTAATTTAGAAGAAGGAGGAAGCCAGCTCTTGACTTCACCATTTGCTGATTGCTCAACTGGAGAGACCTTATCTCTTGCATTCAAGGCTTTGGAAACTGAATCTGTGCCTCCCCCTCAACAACCACTTCAGCCTCCTCATTCCCCATCCACTTCTTCAAGTATGGCCAATATTTTCTCCGGGCTCTCACCCCTCTCTGCTGGAACCCAAGTGATCACCAACACTCCCCCACAACCTGTGCCTCTATTCATTGCACCTACTACCACGTTGACTACTGTTCCCCCTCCAATAGTAGAATCTGCTCCCCTTGAGAGTAGAATACCAGTTACTACAACATTGGCAGTTTCCTCTGATACACCACAATGGCTACTCGAGCAAACTCCGAGGAAGAGGAAAGTGATTGTACCCCTACCAGCCTTTGATTTCAGCTCACTCAAGGCTTCTACTGCGAGATCAGCCAAGAAACCCAAAACAGTTTCAAGGGTTTTGGTGGATGCTTCAGGAGATAAGTTCGCAGAGATTGCCACTCCCTCAGCTGATAAAAATAGAGATGATGTAACAGATGCTGATTACCAGGTAACCAAGGTGTCTCTAGGGAAAGTGACAGCAAAAGGGGCGCAGCAAGATGCAAAGGATTTCATAGACGTCCTGTGCCAAAAGTTGAAAGAAACAAAGGACAGCAGAAATGAGCTTAAGGAAAAAGTGGAGCAGTTGACAGAGGTTTTGATTAAACTCTCAACACCCCTGGAATCCATACCATCTGCTTCTGCTTCTGCCGGATTTGATTTCTCATCGGTGCCTACGATTGAGAAGATTACCAAAAAAGGAAGAGTGGTTGATGAATGGATCCAAAAGTTGCTCCAACAAGGGAAGGAAGTAATTCAAGACGTGGTGAAAGTTCATCAGTCCTTGGCAGAGATTCAGAAGGAAGGAGAGAAGATGGATGAGGAATTCACTGAAGAACTTGGACAGCTTGATTTGACTTGTGAAGCTCTCCAAGTGCTAAAGCAAATACCAGCACATCTCTTGGTAGAAGAAGGCGTTCTTCCACATACAGATAAACACTTTCAGCTGATCAAGGCCATCAAGTTCAGAGTAAAGATCCTCAACGAAGCCTGCAGCAAGTTGAGAGAATCAAGGGATAAATTGATCGATGGGAAAAGTGATCTGGAAGAAGAATTGCTAAAGATTTGTCCAAAGGTGTCAGTTGGGAACTCAAGTGCCCTATCAGCAGATGATCTCTTCAAACAAGTTCAAGAGACTGTTCAGCATGAACCTGTAGATGGATTCGACCTTGAAGTCATTGGTCAGTTTGTGAGGATTGAACATACGTTGGAGGCCTTAAGAAAGCTCAGCAAAAGGTTGAAAAAGCTTCCCGGCAGTGCCAGTGATATCCATGAGACCTGCGAAATGTGGAATGATCATTCCACTGCACCTGAGGAAAATGAAATGCAAGGCATTATTCGGAAGTTCCAGGAGTTCCGGAACAAACAGTCTCAGCTGGAGGAAGAGAAAGAAGAAGAATCAAAAGATGATGACTCGGATTAAGTTCCAACGTCCCATGACATTTCTATTTTTAGAATGACATATCTTTTATTTCCGTTTTGTCATTATTTTTAATTCATACTTTGACTTGATCTCCTGCGTGAGAATCATGCAAAGCTGAACTCTAGTTAGCATGCTACTTTTCAGGATCTGTCCTGTTTTATCTCTAGCTTCTTTTGTTATAAATAAGGGATGCTTGTGCATTCTAAAGGGTCGAGAATTTTTGAAGCATTAAGAGGCTATTGGAAAGGAGAAAAACTTTGTGTTTTCTTTCAATCATTTTGAAGAATAGAAGTTGATATTGTTTTGCAGACTTTGTGTTGTGAAATATATCTTATTTAAGACAGTGTTCTTATGTTCATGATCTTAAAGCTATTCTTTGCATAGAATCTCAGTGTTTCTAATTATCTCGGACACTATATCTGTGATCTAAAACTCGTATGATTATTTCGTGCTCTGTGTTTACTCGAAAGAAAATACGTTTCTCCCATTTCTTTTCTACCGTGCTTCTTTCACTGTAACAGTTTCTAACCTATTTCACTTACGAAAGCAATATCCTTGAATCGTGTGAATGTGGATTTCGGGATTTCATCCCAACCCCCAATGGTTAGATTAGTGTGAATATTGTATATATTATTTACTGTGTTTTAGATTAGCAATAAACAGGCAGCCTCACCTGTCTTTGAGGAGGGATTTAATCCCATGTACTGTGGTTGAACCTCATATTTTGGTTTGACAAAATATCCAACCAACAGTTTTTGGCGACTCCGCTGGGGAAATACGGATCAATAGTATAAAGCTTATCCTCTCGGTGTCTGGCGACTCCATATTTGCCTTATTTTTAATAAGATCTCCTTTCAGTTCAAGCTGGCCAGGAGGATCTTCACTCGGTCTCGCCGAGCTCAAGGTGAAATTGATCCACTCTTCGAGTTACTGCAACAGCATAATTTCAGCCTTTCTCCCAACAGCGTTGTCTCTAACCGAGCCAGAAGTTCTTCACCTGTTCGGAGAAATCGGATCCCTGAAGAACGGGAAGCATCTGCAACTTGTCGTGCACTACTCTTGTCTGATACCCGGATCCCTGTACGCACTCTTTTCAGAAGGATGGCGGTTCAACCTGTGCCTTGGGGTGCAGTCATTGGTCCTCTTACTTTGACTCCTCCATTGCATGAGTTACCACGTGGATCACGTAAAAACATTCCCAAGTTCAATGGGGATGGGAAGCAGCATCCTGATGAGCATATTGCGTCTTTCTTTGTTGCATGCGGTGTCCTCGGAGTAGCCCACGAAGATGTCTCTGTTCGACTCTTCGTTGAAACATTGCAGGGAGTAGCAGCTGAATGGTTTTATCACCTCCCGAATGCATGCATTCCAGATTGGGCTACCATGCGGACCAAGTTTGAGGCACGTTTCAAACCAGCCGAAGATTCTCATGCATTGTTAGCTCAGCTTACTCATATGAAGAAGGAATCGCATGAACCTATGCGGGAATTCGTGGCTAAGTTCAATAAGCTGATCCGGAAAATTCCAGTTATAGCTGTACCAACTTTGGAAAACCAAAAGTGCTTCTTCATCAATGCTCAACCTCCTGATATAAGCTTTTTATTACGAAGGTCGGTTATCCCAGATCTGGCTACTGCTCAGTCAACGGCTACTGAAATAGAGGATGATCTCATCTTAGCCGGAAGGATCAAGAAAGATATACCCAAAATCAAAAATCAAGGTTCTTCTCAAGGTAATACTGACCCTATGTTTCAAAAAATGGCTAATGATTTGATTGCTTTAAAGAAGCAAGTGTCTCAGCAGGTGAGCAATGTTCCGTACCGGGATATCCCTAGGCGGAATTTTAATAACAATGGTGCACCTGCCAGAGATAGGCCACGGTTAGCTCCTGCTCAACCGAGATTAGCAATTGAAGCTCCGCCTGTTAATGCAGCAGTGGAAATAATTGAAGAAGATGATGAACCAGAAGAACAAGATTCCCGTGAGGATTTCGAAGCTTCAGGATATGCTGATGAGTCTTATGATGAGTCAGCTGGCGACTCCAGCATTGGTTATTTGGAATATGATGAAGATGAATGTGAGCCAGATGGTCAATCATTTGCTGTTTTCACTCGGTCCCAATCTCAGGTTCCCAGAAAGCCTCTGGAAAATACTAAGGAGAAGAATAAGGAACCTCCTGTATCCATAGTCAAAAGGGGTACCCCTATTTCGGCGCAAACTGAAAGAGAGGTTACTAAAAAGACAGCTGCTCCTTATTCTCCTTCTCCTAAGGTCAGTGCCCCAGCACAAGCTCATGTAATTAGAACTGAGCCTACTATCATTCCTTCTTACACTGCTTTCGATATTATTGATCATGCAAAGAGAACCAAAATTCAAATGTCAGAAGCAGAATACCTTCAGTCGAATCCCGAACAATTTGAAAAGCTGGCCAAGTTCATCAGGAGTAAAGCGGCCGTTCCATCACCTGCTAAAGGTCTCCTTCCAAATCCTACTCAACCCACACCTCAGAATAATCTGACTTCTGCTTCTTCCTCAGGAAAGATTGAACCATTTTATTTGTCTCTACTTATAAATGGGTTTAAACTCAGCAATTGCATTATTGATTCAGGGGCCTCTGATAATGTTATGCCCGCAAAAGTGGCCCATGCCCTTGGGCTTACTTTGACTAAAGTCATATGGACGGTGCTATTCCATGGAAACTAAACAAGTCCCTCTGATTGGTCAAATTAAGGACGCACAGTTCGCATTTGTTGCTTTTCCTGAGAAGAGAGTGAAAATGACTATTCTGGTTGCAGATATTCCTGCAGCTTACGGCATTCTCTTGGGTAGAGGATTTTGTAAAGATGTCGGAGGAGAGATTAGTATGGATTGGACCAAAGCCAAGATCCCAGTCAAAGGGGTTCAACAGGTTCTTCATCCTGAACCGCAGGCAAAGTATTTGGTGACTAAATCAGATGATCCTAAGGCTCAGATTCTTTTCGAAGATGCTAGCTTCGGGAATTATTTCATGGTTTCAAAGATACCTATTGTAGATGTGGAAGAGGAAGATCCCAATGCTATTTGGACGCTCGAATTTGATGGTAGCTGCTCAACTTCTGGATCAGGCGCTGGTGTTGTTCTCATATCTCCTAGCTCCGAGATTTTCCCATCAGCTTATAAGTTGCAATTTGATAATACTAACAATACGGCCGAATACGAAGCCCTGTTATTAGGATTAGAATTGGCCAGACAGAAGGGAATCAGGAATCTCAAGGTTCAGGGGGATGCAGAGCTGATTGTTAATCAGGTCAGGGGTGTATATCAGGTGAAAAATGATCGGTTGAGGCATTACAGGAACAAAGTTTGGGATAGTATAGAATGCTTTGATGCATTTTCTATTAAGGCAGTTTTAAGAGATTATAATGACAAGGCTGATTCTTTGGCCGTATCTGCATCTCTTCTTCTTCCTCATCCTCAGTTCAAGCAAGACACATACTCTATCGAGATTGTGTACCGCCCTAGCGTCCCAGATAATGCAACTCACTGGCAGGTATTCAATGATGATCAACAGGTGTTGGCTTTTCTAGAAAAGGCTGACAATTTCAGTGAGCTATATTTTGAAGGTTCGGAATCAGCCTTTCGTGAAACTATTTTAGATCCATATCAAGAGGTTGATGGTGAATTTATCCAGCTGAAAGGCAACAAGATACCAAAAGGTCTGGTTTCTCTGGAGGGTCTGTTTGACAAGCATGATCGCTTCATCCAAAACAAAAGGCAGGTTGAAGGAGCTTCTTCCTCTGAAGTGGATCAAATCAATCTAGGTTCATCTGATCAACCTCGGATGGTGAATATCGGTAAATGTTGTTCTCCTGAAGAGAAGGAAAGATTCACTTCGCTTTTGAAGAAATACATCGATGTGTTGGCCTGGTCCTATGCAGATTTGAAATCTTTCAAGCCCAAGGATGTTCAGCACAGTATTCCTCTGAAGCCTGATGTGAAGCCGTATAGACAGAAGCAAAGGCATTACAATCCGAAGATTTCAGGGACCATCCTGGCAGAAATTCAGAAGATGTTAGATGCTAGAATTATTTTCCCAATCCATCACTCCACCTGGATTGCTAACATTGTTCCTGTCAGGAAGAAGAATGGCGAGATCCGGATTTGTGTTGACTTCCGAAACTTGAATCAGTCCTCGTTGAAGGATAATTATCCCTTGCCAATCATGGATCAGGTATTGCAAACTGTTACTGGATCAGAAATGTTATCCATGCTCGACGGGTTTTCAGGATATAATCAAGTCAAGGTAACCACAGAAGATCAACACAAGACAGCTTTCACGACCCCATGGGGTACCTTTGCTTACAGGAGGATGCCATTCGGCTTGATCAACGCAGGAGCTACTTTTCAGAGAGCTATGGACCTAGCATTCAGAGATCTGATGGGTAAGGTCATAGTCGTGTATTTGGATGACTTGGCTGTCTTTTCTAAAAAGCGGAGTGATCATTATGATCATTTAGAACAGGTACTTCAGAGATGCAGACGTCATGGAATTTCATTGAATCCTAAGAAATCCATGTTCGGGGTGACAGAAGGAAAGCTGCTGGGTCATATTGTGACTAGAGAAGGAACTAAAATTGACCCAGAAAGGGTAAAGGCTATTCAGAGCCTTACCTTGCCCACAAGTAAAACAGGAGTTCATTCTTTCTTCGGAAAGGTTAATTTCTTGAGAAGATTTGTACCTGATTTCGCTGACAAAACCAAGGATATCCTTGGAATGATGAAAGGCAAAGTCCCATTCAGATGGAGTGCAGAAGGGAAACTTTCATTTGAAGAAATCAAAAAGGCAGTTGCTTGTGCTCCTGTCTTAGTATGTCCAGACTTCAAGAAAGATTTCATCATGTATAGCTATGCTTCTGCCCACACAGTGTCAGCGATCCTGATGCAGGAAAATGGAGAAGGCATTGAAGCTCCTATCGCATTCATGAGCTGTCCGTTGAAAGAGCATGAATTGAAGATGTCGCAGATTGAAAAACATGCTTATGCGGTGGTGCGAGCGGTGAAGCATTTCAGGTACTATGTGCTGAATTCTCATACTCGTGTTCTCGTTCCTGATACTGCTGTTAAATCCATTCTAACTCAACAAGAGCTGGGAAGCCAACGAGGTACTTGGATTGCTAAGGTTCAGGAGTATGACTTGGACATCAAACCTACCAAGTTGGTACGAGGAAGAGGCCTGTGTCAATTGATTGCAGAGAATCATGCTGAAGCAGAGTGTGAGAAGAATCAAGATACTTCTTCCGAGCTGCCTATGGTGCTTTTTGTGAGTACGACCGATGAATGGTACACGGACATTGCTTTCTTCTTAACTTATGGTGAATGCCCTCCGCATTTAAATCAAAAAGAGAAGAGGACCGTCAAGTTGAGATCTGCGAAATACCTTTTGTGGAATAATGCAATATACAAGAAAGGTATCGATGGTGTCTTCTTGCGTTGTGTTGATAAATCGCAACAGGAAAAGTTATTAGAATCCTTTCATAGCCTAGCATGCGGAGGACATTTTTCGTCTTCTGTAACAGCGTATAAGATCTTACGGGCTAGGTATTATTGGCCTACTCTTTTCCGGGACTCAGCAGAATGGGTGTCTAAATGTGAAGCTTGTCAACATTTTGTTGGTCGTCCCAAGTTAGCAGCTCTTCCTCTGAAGCCTGTGGTGATTGAAGAACCTTTTCGCCAATGGGGGATTGATTTTATCGGAACATTGAATCCTGCTTCCAGTGCTGGACACAACTATGTGCTAACTGCTACAGATTATTTTACCAAGTGGGTAGAGGCTGTACCAATCAAGCAAGCAACTTCTGAAGCTGTTTGCAAGTTCCTGAAAGAAAACATAATCGTCAGATTCGGTATTCCTCATAAGATTGTAGCGGATAATGCTTCTAACTTCTCGTCACATGAGTTGACAGAATTCTGCTATGGATTCGGCATTACTTTGGCTCACTCATCTGACTATTATCCCCAGGGCAATGGGCAAGCTGAGTCCAGCAATAAGAATCTGGTTACTATAATCAGGAAATTAGTAGACGAAAATCAGAGGAATTGGCACAAAGCATTGTATGATGCGTTGTGGGCTGATCGGATCACTCCAAAGCGAGCCATAGGGATGTCCCCTTTTCAGTTGCTATATGGGATTGATGCTGAAATTCCTATCTCAGTAGAATTGCCAGCCTTGCAGTTGGCGAAAGCGGTTGAAGATGTAGCTTTTCAGAATTCTATCGAAAAGAGGGTTATGTACCTAACCAGGCTAGAAGAAGAGCGAATTAAGGTGGTTGATCGTATAGCAGATCATCAGAGCAGGGTGAAGAAGATTTTTGATAAAAAATCAAAGCAACGTGACTTCCAGATTGGAGACCTGGTGTTGCTTTGGGATAAAAGAAGAGAACAGAAAGGAATGCATGGAAAGTTTGATTCTTTATGGAAAGGACCTTTCAAGATCCACGAGTTGAATGGTGAAAATAGTTTCCTTCTATCATATCTGGATGGAGGGTTACTCCCTTTGCCTTTCAGTGGACAACATCTAAAGCTGTTCCACCATTAATGCAAGATGCTCTCTTGCATTGTACATATTTTGCTTTTGTTGTGTGTTTGCTTTTGGTTTTCTTTCTTTCTTTCTTCGTTTTGTTTTGTTTTGGTTTTCTCCTTGACCCCGTAGCCCAATGATAAGGCCCTGGTCCGCGAGACCAGAGATTCTGAGTTCTCTTCCTTTGGTATTACAAAGAAAGTCCCCAACTGGAGCCAGCTGTTATCCCCGTTTTGAGTTCACAACGAAACGATCGGATAACCCCTACAAAATTTTTGAAGTGATTTTGCATTATGACCTCTTTTAGAGAAAATCGGGTTTTCGGGTGTTACTAACAGCTTGACATAAGTTTTAACATGCTTTATGTCTTATGACCTCCGAAACCCGAAACCCGCCTTGCAATGAGAAAATCCTTTGTAATCGGGTTTTCGGAAATTCAACTCATCGGAACATACTTGAGTTAAAACATGCTTTGTGTCGCGTGACTTCCGAAACCCGAGACCCGCCTTGTGTTAAGACAATCCTTTGTATTCGGGTTTTCGGAACTCTAAAGCATCGGGACATTCATGTTCCAAAACATGTTTTATGCGCCATGTTCTCCGATTCCCGAAGTCCGCTCAATCCTTTGTAATCGGGTTTTCGGAAGTTCAATGCATCGGAACATTCATGATTCAAAACATGTTTTGTGCTCCATGTTTTCCGAAGCCCGAAACCCGAAATGCACTAAATCTCCTCGTGTCGGGTTTTCGGACTCCTCCAACATGCTGACGTGGCATTCATGCCGAGTGGTCGGTGAGTTGGCACGTGCCGAGCTGAAGTGTATTTATTACTGATTTTCTTATAAATACGCGGATTTCCACGTCATTCTTACCGTTCATATTTTTAATTCGTGGATTTTTCGCATGCTCTTCCGCTCCCAAAACCCGCAAACTCGCGTTACCAGACTGGATCGTTTGTTTTCGATTTTACCTGTCTCGAATTGAAGGTATTTTTCGTTCCTTCTTTATTCTTGATTTTTCTGGATCGACTGCGTGTATTTTCTTTCCAATTTCTTGCCAGTTGTTGAGGGTTTTTCTTCCTTCTTCTTTCTGTGTTGTTTTGGAAAGGGTTTTGGGTTTTTAGGGTTTATTTTCTTTTTGAGACTATCAATTGGTGTTGTTCCTTCCAAATTTCAATTACTTGCATGATGTATGGAATATGAATAACAAAAAAGAAAGGAAGTTGTGTATGTAGAAATTCAAAGGAAAGACTCTGTTTTTGTTTCCCGGATTTTGAAGGTTGTGTTGCAGATTCAAAAGTCCGAAGAACATTGGAAGCTCGAAGTGACGGGGTTTCTCAACATTCTGACCTCAACACTAAGTGCCGGGCATCTCCTAAGTTTCGTCATCGAAAGTGGGTGCTGGGTTTTCTCCTGTTTCCGCCATTGAAAGCAAGTGTCGGGTTTCGCCAAGATTCTGACATATCAGACCTGTCGGGTTCTCAAAGTTTTCCGATATCTTCTTCTGTGTGTCGGGTTCTTCTCTTCTTCCTGATGCATTCAGTCAATCAGGTTTTTTCGTGGGGGCATTTCATCTCCCCGGAAAGTTGGAGAATGAAAATTTCATGTCATTTCCATTTTAAAGGGATCATTTTTGTTCATCACGTTTTTCTCCGAAGCAGTTCGTGAAATTTTTTTTTAAGAAGTGATTATTTTTGCCTTTTTCTGGGTTCAATGCATAAATTTTTACTCCGAATAGATTTCCCAGTTTTTTCATTCAATGAATGGACATTTCGGGCAGGTTTTCGAAATGGTTTTTGCTGATTGATGGTCGTCCAGGTGTATTCAACAGTGGAATGCCCATGAAACAGCAAGTCATTTTAATGAATTTCTTTGATTTATTCAATAAATCATCCTTTGGGTTCTGAGGACAATCAGTTAACTAAGAATTTTTGGAAATTCAGGTTTTTCTTCATTTTCTCTTTCCCACTATTTTGAATCCGATTTGGTTTCATGTTTGGATTAAAGTCTAAAGTTGGCAGGAATCCTGTTGGGAATCGCCCCCCCTCCCATCCCTGGATTTTCCTTTTAGGGGGTCTTCACCTAACGGAATTCCATTTGTGGTAATTCCCCAGTTTTTCTTCCCCATTCCCATCTGTAAGGAAAATTCTGGATTTGGGAATATCCAATTCTTATTCCTTCATAGAAGGAACTCAATTTTGTTATCCTTGAAGACATTCTTCATGGTTTGGAAAATCAAATTTATTTTGTGGTGGACATGAAATTTGGTCCCCTAACATAAGTTTTTTCTCAAGGATTTGCAACCAGTTTCGAAAATTCCAGATTCATGTTCCATTCAGGGAATTTTTTTTCAACTGCGTTCAGAAAAGGCAAGATTCAATTTCCAAAGGCTTTTTTAGATCAAAACTTATTTTGCAGGGGCCCATGTCTTAGTAAGGAAGTTTTTCCAATTTGGTCAAGACTTTGGTTTGATGCAAATGGGTCATCCTTCCTCCCTGTTTTCAAAAGGGCACGAAGTCATTATTCAGAATCTGGTGGGTTTTGAAGGTGATTTTCCGGAAACATCTCAGAAGATTCAAACACTTTTCGATGGCGATCTTTGGGGGAGCTCGAAATTCCGAGTTTCAAAGTTTTATTCCTCGGTGGGTTAACGAAATTCCAGGGAGACTGCCATGGTTTTCAAAGTTTGAAGTTCACTCGGATCCTTCAGATTATGACCAGATTGATTTCAGAAGTTTTCCCGAATTGCATATCTATAGGTTGATCGGGTCATTTTCCCAGTACATTTCATCAATCATTACATTCCGTTACAAGCATCAGCCTAGACGGGATTCTCTTTCCAATATTCTTCATGTCGGATGGTTTGACATCTCGAGGAAGGCTAGGAATCTACAGCATCAATGAAATAACTTCCTAGCAATTTGAATAAGAGATTTTGATCCCCATCATCAGGACTGTAATTATGATATCAGGGTATACTGGCCCAAGATATGGATCGACTTTCCAGAATAGGGGTGAAGAGTTCTTCTCAAACCCATGGATGGTACTTTTACAAACAGTGCTTGCCCCTTGCAGCAGGCTTCCCCATGTCTGCCCAATGTCCAGAGTTTGTTTTGGCATGTGCATCCAGCTACGACTCAGCTTCTCGTTCCGTAAGGAATCAGGCTGGTGAAGTAGTTATCAAACTAGATGGGGAGCTTATTTGATGATCTCCTGAAACTACCAAATTTTTGAGAGTATGGGGCCCCCCTAGACATCAAGTCGGCTCAGAAGGCCTGGGACAGTAACCAGGAAAATTGCATTATAAGGATGTCAATAAGAAGTTCTTGGTCAAGGCAAAAAAGCCAGTAATATCTAGATTTCCAAGAACTATCCCTAGATGGATTTCATACAAGAAATCAACGACATTATCACCCTACTTCTGAGCCGGGTTTTTGGCTTGCCGGAATCAAATTTATTTCATGGATGGATGTACCAATTTATGGTCACCATCAAGAAGAACAAGCAAGGGATTGACTGGGGGACCCTTATCAGTGATGAATTGATTCCCAGATGACGACGGTCTGTCAACTGGAAAAAGTTTTATATGTTCTCATATGTGGCCCTATGCAGCAGCTGGGATGAGGAGCTATCCCCGGGCTGGAGACTAAAGGAAGCAGAACGAACAAATCCAGTCTATAAGTATTATCCTCAAATAACAAATAAAAGAAGGGGTCCAAGGATCATTTTAGGAGGGTAAATGACGCCTTTTTTCTACGAGAAACATCTGCCAGCTGAACCCAGGGCTGAGAAAGACAAGGGTCTCAGACGAGGCTTGGGCTGAAGTATCTAAATGGGGATGTATCTTCTTACAGTTCAAGAAGTTTTTTACCTACCTTCGAACGGTCATGTACTCAGGAGAGCCTTTCCGTCTGCCTCGCTATCCAGGGGATAGATTGATATTAATAGAATTGGTCAGACAGCTATTGGATTTTCACAAATTCCAACAGAGCAAGCATAAGGCAGCAGTATCCTTCCCAATTTCTATTGGGAGATATACTTGGCTCAACAGTGGCAAAGGCCAAAAATGTTGAATGTGAACTTCCAGGAGAAATTAAAGAAGCATATGAAGTCTCGGGATGGTTTTGACATCCGAGGAGTACTTAGAGAACCTATGGAGCCCTACATCTCTGCACAGGCCCGACATTGAGGATATCTGGGTGGATCTGCGTAACGAAGTTGCAGTTTCGCAGAAAAAAGATAATAGTAGGTTAACTATTAATGAGATTCAGACGCTAGAGCTTTCTGATTTTTGCCAGATGGCACAACTGACAATGAAAGTGTGTTGGATATGTCCTATGATGGGCTTAATAAATGAGATAGATCGATTTTTTTCCCGCCTATTGATTGGTGGTCGGCCCCAGCCAGCGAAAAAAGCCTCTATCACAGATAGGTCGGCCCTAATTCTTGCTCGTACCAAAAAATGGCTCTCTTCTTGGGGCATGAATTTTAAAGATGACAAGTTTTCCAAAGTTGCTGCTGAAACGGGAGGTGGGGCCCTCCAAAAAGAAAAGGACAAGAATCTTCTGGGGGGGTCTATAAAAAATCAAGATTCCCAAGAAGAAGGAAAGAAAGAAAGAAATCTCTTCAATTGTCTCTCCAGCTCAAACGGTGGTTGTGCCAGAATCACCAACACCACCAGAAATAGGAGAAATTAATTTGGAAGAGGAGGAGGAAGTCAGCTCTTGACTTCACCATTTGCTGATTGCTCAACTGGAGAGACCTTATCTCTTGCATTCAAGGCTTTGGAAACTGAATCTGTGCCTCCCCCCTCACAACCACTTCAGCCTCCTCATTCCCATCCACTTCTTCAAGCATGGCCAAGTATTTTCTCTGGGCTCTCACCCCTCTCTGCTGGAACCCAAGTGATCACCAACACTCCCCCACAACCTGTGCCTCTATTCATTGCACTCTACTACCACGTTGACTACTGTTCCCCCTCCAATAGTAGAATCTGCTCCCCTTGAGAGTTGAGAGTAGAATACCAGTTACTACAACATTGGCAGTTTCCTCTGATACACCACAATGGCTACTCGAGCAAACTCCGAGGAAGAGGAAAGTGATTGTACCCCTACCACCAGCCTTTGATTTCAGCTCACTCAAGGCTTCTACTACTGCGAAGATCAGCCAAGAAACCCAAAACAGTTTCAAGGGTTTTGGTGTGGATGCTTCAGGAGATAAGTTTCGCAGAGATTGCCACTCCCTCAGCTGACAAAACTACTAGAGATGATGTAACAGCTGCTGATTACCAGTAACCAGGGTGGCTCTAGGGAAAGTAACAGCAAAAAGGGGCGCAACAAGATGCAAAGGATTCCATAGACGTGCTGTGCCAAAAGTTGAAAGAAACAAAGGACAGCAGAAGATGAGCTTAAGGAAAAAAGTGGAGCAGTTGACAGAGGTTTTGATTAAACTCTCAAAACCCCTGGAATCCATACCATCTTTCTTCTGCTTCTGCCGGATTTGATTTCTCATCGGTGCCTACGATTGAGAAGATTGCTAAAAAGGAAGGGTGGTTGATGAATGGATCCAAAAGTTGCTCCAACAAGGGAAGGAAGTAATTCAAGACGTGGTGAAAGTTCATCAGTCCTTTGGCAGAGATTCAGAAGGAAGAAGAGAGAAGATGGATGAGGAATTCACTGAAGAACTTGGACAGCTTGATTTGACTTGTGAAGCTCTCCAAGTGCTAAAGCAAATACCAGCACATCTCTTGGTAGAAGAAGGCGTTCTTCCACATACAGATAAACACTTTCAGCTGATCAAGGCCATCAAGTTCAGAGTAAAATTCCTCAACGAAGCCTGCAGCAAGTTGAGAGAATCAAGGGATAAATTGATCGATGGGAAAAGTGATCTGGAAGAAGAATTGCTAAAAAGATTTGTCCAAAGGTGTCAGTTGGGAACTCAAGTGCCCTATCAGCAGATGATCTCTTCAAACAAGTTCAAGAGACTGTTCAGCATGAACCTGTAGATGGATTTCGACCTTGAAGTCATTGGTCAGTTTGTGAGGATTGAGCATACTTTGGAGGCCTTAAGAAAGTTCAGCAAAAGGTTGAAAAAGCTTCCCGGCAGTGCCAGTGATATCCATGAGACCTGCGAAATGTGGAATGATCATTCCACTGCACCTGAGGAAAATGAAATGCAAGGCATTATTCGGAAGTTCCAGGAGTTTCCGGAACAAACAGTCTCAGCTGGAGGAAGAAAGAAAGAAGAAGAATCAAAAGATGATGATTCGGATTAAGTTCCAACGTCCCATGTCATTTCTATTTTTAGAATGACATATCTTTTTTATTTCCTGTTTTGTCAGTCATTTTTTAATTCATATTTTGACTTGATCTCCTGCGTGAGAATCATGCAAAAGCTGAACTCTAGTTAGCATGCTACTTTTCAGGATCTGTTCTGTTTTATCTCTAGCTTCTTTTGTTATAAATAAGGGATGCTTGTGCATTCAAAAGGGTCGAGAATTTTTGAAGCATTAAGGGGCTATTGGAAAGGAGAAAAACTTTGTGTTTTCTTTCAATCATTTTGAAGAATAGAAGTTGATATTGTTTTGCAGACTTTGTGTTGTGAAATATATCTTATTTAAGACAGTGTTCTTATGTTCATGATCTTAAAGCTATTCTTTGCATAGAATCTCAGTGTTTCTAATTATCTCGGACATTTAACGTCTGTGATCAAAACCTCGTATGATTAATTTCGTGCTCTGCTTTTAACTCGAAAGAAAATACGTTTCTCGTTTCTCCCATTTCCTTTCTACTGTATTTCTTTCACTGTAACAGTTTCTAACCTATTTCACTTACGAAAGCAATATTCTTGAATCGTGTGAATGTGGATTTCGGGATTTCATCCCAACCCCCAATGGTTAGATTAGTGTGAATATTGTATATATTATTTACTGTGTTTTAGATTAGCAATAAACAGGCAGCCTCACCTGTCTTTGAGGAGGGATTAAATCTCATGTACTGTGGTTGAACCTCATATTTTGGTTTGACAAAATATCCAACCAACACAGTTACGCTACCCCAAAGAGGGGAAAATATAGACACCCATAATTATT
>JAHRHJ020000631.1:0-59121 GCA_019776745.2 Taxus chinensis
CAGCATCCATATATATCAATCATATCACACCATACTCATTATCATATCCCTGAGTCCTGACACTACAATTATTATTACCACCATTCTTTATCTAAGTTTAAATTTATTAAAAACATTTCATTTTTAAAAATAATTCATAATCATATCATTACATTCCTTTGTTCTAATGTCATCTATATCCATTCTAATGACATTATGATCATATCGGTACAGTATAGAGGATAATATCTTAAAACAATTTCAAAAGTCTAGAGACGAAGATTACTGTGCTTGATGTAACGCTACGCCACATTAAATTGACTCATCGTCTTTCATCTCATCTATCATTATTATAATTATCATCATTCATCAAATCTACGTCCACATACAATTCATGACAATGCATGTAAACAAGAAACATACATAAAATTCATGATAATCACCATCTAAATGCAATTAAAATTAAATGTATATAATCGCATATAATTAATTCAAATACCATAGTACATACTCAATAGAGAAGTTTTCAAATTCAATATTTAAGTTTCGTCAATAATAAAAAGTTCTAGTTTTCAAACCCTCTTTTTCTTTCTTTATCCAATTCTAACTCCTCGCACTCTTCCCCAACGCCTTTCTTCCACGTGGCTGTAACCTCTTTCCCCACAAACACCAGAATCTCCATGCGACAGCAAATTTGGATCCCTTATAGGTATAAACTTATCCCGTTTCCAATAATTTTCAAATGACTATAATCTCATTGATAGAAACCTTAGCCCTTCTGTCCTATTCTATAAGCTATTGATATAAGAAGCATCTCCATCTTTCTCATCACCCCACACAAAATCTTTTTGTGCTTGTCATAATCTATGAAAACTCCTTGCCCCTCTTTAAGAAGTCTTGTGCCAAAACCATGTATGGTCCAAGCAGAGTGATACCTAATCAGCAATGAACACAACCGAACTTGAAAACATATTACAGAGAAAACACTAGGCATTACTTGTCGTACTATATGTCCAAGCCAGTTATCGATCAGCTCAGGAATTGGTGTAAAAAGATAACACATTTTCCATTGTTGTTGAGTTGCCTACATCAACCATGTGCCAAAATATTAGACATGGATACAGAACATCCTGGATGCTTAAAAAGCAAATATAAAGAGTCTCAATACTCTCAACCAAATATACGGGGGAACATTACCACTTAATAGGATGAAAATGTCCACAACAAATGAAGGAATTTTAAGCAGTGATGGCCAGGTATGGTGTAATGAAATTGATCAACAATCCTTTGATGTGGGAACCATCATGGTCCTTTTAAGAGACAAAGGACAAGTCAAAAAGGATCTCCTAGAAAGGGATGTGTCAGAATTTAAGCAGAAACCTAACAGCGCTAGACAAAGATCATTTACCTGTCTGTCATTATCATCAGATGCCATATCTTAAAGATTTATTGTGTCATATATTTATCTTCCTTAAGACCAAGGTTTTTTTATAATTTACCTATCTCTTTATTCTCCATTTGTTGTTGATTGGTTAGCTTCCCTAACATGGTAGCTTACCTCTGAGAGGAACATTGCATAATAATATTAACCAACAATAGATATTCCTGCCACCTTGATAGGATAAAGATAACTAAAATAACAAAAATTAAATTGTAAAGTGATGAATTGTCGAAACATGTCACTATACTAATTCAGTATTCATCATTTCCCTGATTCAAGGCACAACAATTTACAGTAAGAGCCTGGCTGCGTCCCCTCCGTTAATATTAAATTACATTGATCAAGAATTCTTCACCCCTGCTTGATTTGCATCATCAAGTTTGGGAACAATCAATTAATTTCCCCTCTGCGTTCAATCAGTTTCTTAAGTCTCTTTTTTTTATTTAAACTTGTCCAATGCACTCATAGGTCAAACAAAGTACAAAGCTAATCTAGACACTAGACATTGCAAAATACATGTACTCAAAAATGCTACATCTTAGACACCACGCTTTATTTATTGACATGGGCTATTTCTATAAATGCGAAACAGTGAAAATTACTATAAAGTTATAATAGCAATTGTATCCGCATAAAAAAACAGAATAAAAAGATGAATTAAAATGAATTATACTTACAATCAACATGGAAACGAACGGTGATTCGAGAAAATTATTTTCTTCGACGAGTGTTCCTTAGTTGTAACAATGGTAAATTTTGAACAGAGGCCCATTAACCGCTGGATGTCCATTTTCTTCGATACTGAATTGGAAAAATTCAGCCATCGTTCAGAGTCACATAAAAAATGAGTCCTCTGAATTGTAGGATGACAGAAGGGTAACTCAAAATATCTAGATATGTTTCGAAACGGGGGCCATTTAACGAGCCCTGTAAATTCACACGCATCCATCAAATCGTTATATTTGAAGACATTTAAAAAAGATGGATGTGAGGGCATAAGGGATTCTGTAGTTGATCGTGGGAAATCGATGAATTGGATTCTCTTGATTTTTGTTACGAAACTTACGTGGGAAGATATGAGACATGTAAAATTCACGAGATGGAAGGTGAAGCGAGAAAAGAAAAGTGGTTGAAGGGTATTATAGGCTAAAATCAGGCATCAATGGCCATCAATTGACGTGTGTCAAAAGGTCTTAGCTAACGCGCGGGACAATTAGTCCTAGGTTGCGCACGTCAAAGGACTCCAGCGCTGCACGTCAAGAAGGAGCAAGCGACGGCGTCAATAAGAGTTCAGTGACGCCGATAAGAGGAGTGAGCGACGTGCATTCAATAGAGCCAGTGATGCGCGTCAAATAAAATCTAGGACGGTGTCTGTTGTCAATAGGGTCCCGACGCGCATCAAAAAGAGCCAGTGACGCTTGTCAATAGGTGCCAGTGACGCGTGTCGGTCAAGACCATTGACGTTCCATTGACGCGTGTCGGTCAAGACCATTGACGTTCCATTGACGCGTGTCAGGAGTGATGAGTGACTAGATGGATCTCTTTATGCACAGAGAAGCCTGAGATACAAAATAATTGATTTCTTATCCAAATTAAGGAATTACAAGTTTTCACCTCTTTTGCAATAGAGGGAAATTCCCTTCATGTTGCCAATGACAGCCAATTGAGATGTGAAGCTTCAAATTTATCCCCAAACCAAGAAAAAAAAACAGTTGTTTGGTGTGTGTACTGATGATGATGGGTTCTTGTTTTTGATAAGTCAAAAAAACTTCATGATATATGCTAGAAAGGACTGCGTTGAGATGAAGGTACCAGTAAGGCACTCTTGAAAAAAATTTACACAATGTTAACTTTTAAGATGATCCAACCTGGCACAGAGAAAGAGAACTTTATGTTGAGTGTACAAAAAATTTCAAGGATTGGACACTTCATTTTATCCATTGTACTTCCACGAAGATCATGATGAATCAATTCAAGGCATCCATAGAAATGGGGGGGGACTTCAAGAAAATTGTCTTTCAAACATACACTTGAACATGTATCTCAGCAAAGGAAAACAAAACAAGGTGGTAGCAGGAATTTTATACTTGATATCATTGCAGGGCTTAACAAGTATGTCATCACCTCAACAATGATAATTAGAAGAAAGTAAAACAAATTTCCGTTACACACAACAATTGTGATCAATTTACACTTATTGTTTCTTTCAAAAACTCATACTTGTGCCTGAATATCGCACATAGGATGAGTGAATCTACTAAAGGATCAAAAGATTTCAAGTTCATTTCTTTGTAACTAATATGATATGTAAACAACCTTATTGATCTATGATCATATGCACCACCTTAAAATTTTGAACAAAAAAGAGAAACATATTATAATTAAACCACTCCAAGAAGCAGTCCTGAAGAGAGAGAATATCAAGATTGAAAATCCTATACAAAAATAACTTTATGATTTATCTCTGAAGACGGCACTTATTTTTTCCTTGGATGACTAGAAGGAATGTGTTTAGTTTTCATTTCTAGCGATCCGTTTTATAAAAACTGGAATAAGTTTAAATATCCATTTCAAAATATGATTAATTTGGCAGGAAGCCTAAAAGACACTCCTATACCACATTTCATGTTTTGGTAACCAGGGGTTTCCTAAAGATGTTACAGGTCGATATACTAAAATGTCAGGAAATTCAACCATCTATCCCTAATCCATTTCTGTGTGGGGTTTTTTTAAAACATAGATATAGCTCATTACCAGGGGCAGTGATTGATGTCAACTTTAGCAGGTAATTTTTCCCCTAATCTTATTGGTTGTTACTATTCATTTTTTCAATTGTTTCATTAAGATGTTACAGGTCTATATACTAAAAATGTCAGGGAATTAACCCATCTATCTACTAATCCATTTCTCGTGTTGGATTTTTTTAAAACAAAGATCTAGCTCATTACCAGTGGCAGTGATGATTTCAACTTTAAGCAGGTATATTTTTCCCCTTAATCTTATTGTTTGTTACTATTCATTTTTTCAGCTATGGTTATAATTAAAGATGTTACAGGTGTATGTATTTACATTTAGTTAAATACAATCTTTTTATTTTTTGAAAACGTGGGTTGACATCCGTCTGAGGAAGCTGTTACTTCTCGAGACTGACAATGTCAGGCAACTCACCCATCTATCTACTAATCAATTTTTTGTGTTGAATTTTTTAAGACAAAGATATAGCACATTACCGGTGATGATTTCAATTTTAAATAGGTATCTTCTTCAACATAATCTTATTGTTTGTTACTTTACATTTTTTCAGCTCTTGTTATCATTAAAGACGTTACAGGTCTAATTCTTTATATTTACATTTATTTAAAGATATTGTTGGTCTATATATTTAAAGATGTTGCTGGCACTTCTCAGGACTGACAATGTCAGGCAACTCACCCCTCCATCTACAATGTCATGTTACCCTTGATGATTGCAATACGCAAGAGGTAAGCTAAACCCTAGCATATTTGTAATTATGTTTAATTTCTTACCAGTGATGATTCTTTCTTGATTTCTTAGAATTATATTTAATTTATTTTTAAATACAAGCCCACATAAAATTCCTAATAAAATTCACATAAAATTTGGGATAAACAATACATTATACGATTTTAAATATAAGTCCACATAAAATTCCTCATCATCCATATATATCATATCATCACCATATCATTATCATATCCTCATTATCATCATCTATCATTAATTATCAATTATCATCATTCATCATCTACGTCCACATACAATTCAAGACAATGCAAGTAAACAAGAAACATACATATAATTCATGATAATCAACATCTAATGCAATTAAAATTAAAGATTGTATGTAAATCCATATAATTAAATTCAAATCCCATAGTACATACACAATAGACAATAGTAGAAGTTTTCAAATTCATTATTTAAAGTTTCCACAATAATAAAAGTTTCTAGTTTTCAAAACCCTCTTTTTCTTTATCCAATTCTACTCCTCTGCACTATTCCCCAACGGCTTCTTCCAGTGTGGCTGTACCTCTTTCCCAAACACCAGAAATCTCCATGCGAAAGCAAATTTGGATCAGCTGCAGCGTGTTTAAACTATCCCGTTGCCAATAATTTTCGTAACGACTAATAATCTCATTGATAAGAACCTTAGCCCTTCTGTCCCATTCTATAAGCTGATTGATATGAGGAAGCATCTCCATCTTTCTCATCAACCCACACAAAATCTTTTTTGTGCTTGTCCAGATCTATGAAATACTCCTTGCCCTCTTTAGAAGTACTTTTGCCCAAACCGGGAACCCTGTATGGTCCAAGCAACAAGTGATACCTAATCAGCAAGTGAACAAAACCAGAACTTGAAAACATATAAAGAAAAAACAAACTAGCATTACTTTGTTGCACTATATGGTCCAGCCGGTTATCGATCCACTCAATGATTCTCTCCAAGCTTCATACTCAGGAATTGTGTAGAAAGATAACACATTTCCATTTTTGTGAGTTGCCTACATCAACATGTGCCGACATTAGACATGGAGATACATAACATCTGGAGGCTTAGAAAACAAATATAAAAAGTCTCGAAACACAACCAAATATACAGGGGGAACATTTACAGAAACTAAACAACGCTATACAAAGATCATGTACCTGGTCTATCATTATCATCAGATGGCCATATCTTAAAGATTTAATGCTGTCATATATTTTATCTTCCTGTAGACCAAGGATTTTTTTTCTATTTACTATCTCTTTATTCTCCATTTGTTGGTGAGTGGTAGCTTCCCAAAAAATAGATATTCCTGCCACCTGATAGGATAAAGATAACTAAAATAACAAAAAATTAAATTGGAAAGTGATGTCGAAACATGTCACATTACTACCAAATTCAGTATTCACATTTCCCTGATTCAAGGCACAAACACTTACAGCGACTGCAAGAGCCTTGGCTGAGTCACCCTCCATTAATATTAAAGTACATTGATCAGAATTCTTCCCCCCCGCTTGATTTGCATCATCAGGTTTGGGAACATCAATTAATTTCCCCTTTCTTGGTTCCATCAGTTTTCTTAAGATCTTTTTTTTGTTTAAACTTTTCCACTGCACTCATCAGGTAAAACAAAGTTACAAAGCTCATCTTAGACACTAGCATTGCAAAAATTACATGTACTCAGAAATGCTACATATTAGACACCACGCCTGGATATATGGACATGGGCTAAAAATGCGAAACATAATAAAAAATATGAATTAAAATGAGTTATACTTACAATCAACATGGAAACCAAACGTTGATTCGAGAAAATTCTTTTCTTCCACGAGTGTTGCCTTGGTTGTAACAATTGGTAAATTTTTGAACGGAAGGCCCGTAAAACGATGGATGTCATTTGCTTCGATACTGAATTGAAAAATTCGGCAATCGTTCAGAGTCACATAAAAAATGCCGTCCTCTGAATTGTAGGATGACAGAAAGTAATTCAAAATATCCGGATCTGTTTTGAAATGGGGCATATTAACGATATGGATGTGAGGGCATAAGGGACATCGATTGAATTGGATTCTCTTGATTTTTGTTACTGAACTTGCAGTTGGGAAGCATTGAGACCTGTAAAAATTCAAGAGCCGGAAGATGAAAACGAGAAAATGACTGGTTGAAGGGTATTTATAGGCTAAATCAGGCGTCAATGGCTTCACTTGACGCGCGTCAATAGATGCCAGTGATGCGCGTCAATAGATGCCAGTGACACGCGTCAATAGATGCCAGTGACGCGCGTCAATAGATGCCAGTGACGCGCGTCAATAGATGCCAGTGACGCGCGTCAATAGATGCCAATGACGCGCGTCAATAGATGCCACTGACGCGCGTCAATAATTGATTTCTTATCCAAAATTTAATGGAATTCGAAGTTTTCACCTCTTTTGCACTAGAGGAAATTCCCTTCATGTTTGCAATGCAGCCAATTGAGATGAAGACTTCAAATTTATCCCCAGACCAAAGAAACAAACAGTGATTGGTGTGTACTTGATGATGATAGGGTCTTGTTTGATAAGTTCATAAAGAAACTTCATGATATATGCTAAGATTGAGTTTGAGATGAGGTACCAGTAAGGCACTCTTGACAAAATTTACACAATGTTACCTTTTTAAGATGATCCAACCTTGCACTCTTGACAAAATTTACACAATGTTACCTTTTTAAGATGATCCAACCTTGCACAGAGAACTTTATGTTGAGCTGTAAATTTTTTTTCAATATTTTAGACACTTGATTTTATAGATTGTACTTCAAAAAGATCATGATTAATCAATTCAAGGCATAGAAATGGTGGAGCTTCAAGAAAATTGTCTTCAAACATACACTTGAACATTGTATCTTCAGTAAAGGAAAACAAAACAAGGTGGTAGCAGGAATTTTATACTTTGATACTCATTGCACGGGTCAACCAAGTATTTCATCAGCTCAACAATGATAATTAGAAGAAAGTAAAAACAACTTTCCGTTACACAAAAATTTTGATCACTTTACCCTTATTGTATCTTTCAAACCTTCTTGTAACTAATACGATATGTAAACAACCTTATTGAGCTATGATCATATGCACCACCTTAAAAATTTGAAAAAAAAGAAATTTTTATATTCAACCACTCCAAGAATCAGTCCCGAAGAGAGAATCTCAATATGTGAATCCTATACAACATATTTTACTATGATCATGTTTGCAAAATTCAATATTTTCTTATACACTCAAAATTATTCCAACTTATAGCCTCCCAGTTCTAATCCACAATTATTCTTCACCCTTATCAAATATAAAAAAATGATCCAGTTCTTCAACCTATGAACTTGATCTATACAGACTAATCTTCATGATAAAAACCTTGTATGTTTTACATTAAACTTCAAAGTTCTATATCGAGCTTGACCTATCTTTTAATCACATGGTTATTCCAACTTTGGTTAATCTAGCCTCCATAGCCTCCATAATCTACTCTACACAAAACAATATCCATGATAAAAAAACCATATCTTTTAAACCATGGTCTTGATTATTTCCCAAGCTCTAATTCTTATGGCCTGGAATTTAACTATTTCATAATTGGCTAATCTAGCCTCTACATCAATGATTGTTTCCAGCAAAACGTTATTTTTTGACAAATGGTCTTGACTATTTTGGATGTCAAACAAGCTCTGTAATGAGAGATTATGCACTAATATAGAGGTGAATCTCTTTAAAATAGAATTTTCCGACACCATAAGTCTATTAAGGAGAAATCCTAAATAGTAAAGATCTGTTTCAAATCTTAGTTGTTATTTTTTCCCCAAAGACAATTTTCAAGATAATTAAAGTCCCACAAGATATTTAGGCACTAAATTTGACATTATACACATTAAATTGATCATCGTCTTTCATCATCATCTATCATTGATTATCAATTGTCATCATTCATCATCTACGTCCACATACAATTCATGACAATGCAAGTAAACAAGAAACATACATATAATTCATGATAATCACCATCTAATCACCATATAATTAAATTCAAATACCATAGTACATACTCAATAGTAGAAGTTTTCAAATTCAATATTTAAAGTTTCCTCAATAATAAAAGTTTCTAATTTTCAAAACCCTCTTTTTCTTTAGACAATTCTACTCTGCTCTCTTCCCCAACGGCTTCTTCCATTGTGGCTGTACCTCTTTCCCCAACACCAGAAATAACCCCTGAACTTATAAGATCTTCAGCAGCGCTGTCCAGATTTTTTAAAATTCTTTCTTCTTGATTTGTTGCATCTCCATGCGACAGCAAATTTGGATCAGCAGCTGCTTTGGCTTTGAACAATATGTCAGGGTCGAGACCATGCTCTTTAATTATCCGCTTTAGTGTATTGTTTTGTTTGTTAACCAAAACAATATTTTGCTTCAAATTTTTTGCTGCGGATAAGCTGTTCTTTGCTGTTTCCAAGTGAACTTGCAAAACCTTCGCCTGACTCTTCAAATTTTCATATTTCAACTGCACAAAAAGAGTAATGTCAATTCAAAATATTAATGTAAATTCAAAATTTCAAATTAACAAAAATGATTGTTTGAATGTAATAGTACTTACAACCGCTCTATCTCTTTCGGCATTTGCGATTGATACCAAATCCTTGTCCTTGGACCATTTGTTAAAATATGCCTGGGCCTCGGCACTAATATTTTCTAATTTGTTTAGTGCCTTATCTAAAATGCCGTCTTTATAGTTGTTGTTAAACGTGACAGTCCCACATTTTACTTGGGTAAGTAAGGAATCCATCTTCGCAGGTTGATTCTGGACTGCAGCATATAAACTATCCCGTTGCCAATAATTTTCATAACGACTAATAATCTCATTGATAAGAACTTTAGCCCTTCTCTCCCATTCTATCAGCTGTTGGATATGAGGAATAATAAACTCACTGACATGGGATTGACAATCATTACCTATTAAGTTCTCCAAAGGAAAAGGTGGGAACTCTTCACTATCTGAATCTGATGCAGACGATCTTGCTGGAGAAGAATGGGGGCTTTCACAAAGATCAACTGCTCCTTGTTTCTGCCTTTGGGTGGGCTGATCCTGTTTTTGAAAAAATAAATCAAGATTTAGATAAATAAATTTAAATCAGAATGTAATTCAAAATTGTAAAGCATATTAAAATTGAAATTTGAAGTATACCTTCTGGCCTTGAATCATCTCGCGGGTATCGAAAAAACTAGTTGGGTCATTGCTATCAATGCCCAAATAATCTTCATCTAAATTTATATTGTTCAAAACAGATATGCCCGTTGCACTGGGCAAGCCACCAAGTGAGAGAGTTGGAATTCGAAACGAGGTGTCAAGGTTTAGTGTCCCACTAGGGGCCGGAGCAAAAGGCATGCGTTTACCAATGTTCTTTTTCACTGTTCCTCTGGTTGGCATTTTAAAAATTAATGGTTGAGTGGGTGTCGGTGCTGTGGTTTGATCATGACTGACATGTGCTGAAAAGTACAAGAAAAAAATGAAAAATATTAAAACAATTCATAAAGTGAAAACTACGAAATTAAACGTACTATAGAAAAGTTGTACCTTGTTGTCAAGGGGTTGTTTTTTTCAGTGCCACGGGTGGCCTTGTAGGAGTTGAACTCAGTGGCTGTTTAGAAGATATGAATGCATGCGACTGTATGGAGTGAGTTGGGGAAGAAGGTTCCATATTCCCTGCAATTCATCAATATTAAATGTTGTCAATTCATTTGGTTAAAATTTAAATTGAAAAATAAATATGCAACTTTGGAATTTGTAAATAATATATGAGAATGTATTACTTCTCTGGCGTTTAACGAGTTCAAATGCTTGAGGGTTTGGAGAGTGAGCTTCCATTTCAGATTGGGAGTCCCCCGAAGCCTCCGCGTGTTGTTGGCCTCTTCCTCTCGACATCTTTTTTTTTCTTGGAATGGCTTCAAGATATCTTCTCTGCAAAACATTAAAATTTAAGTTTTAATAACTGTGCACTGTAATGACGAAAATTGTAATACAATTACAAACTAAATAGTTTATACCTGTTGTTCATCAAATGGAATTGAGAATTTCTTCAAAGCCTCATCAGAGCAAGTAGGAATTTCTTTATGTTTTAAATTTAAAAGTGCCTCATAGTAGAAGCCGAGGAGATAGTTTGTTGAATAAATGAAAGGTTTATCTGAGAGTTTTGAATTTGTTATTTCAGTTCTTATTTTTTTGGATAGATATGTGCACCAATCGAATTTATGTTTTGAGATAGTGGCACAAATATATGCAATGGCCCAATTTGGTATATCCGTTTGGCGACCCTGCAAAACAATTCTGGCTTGAAAAAATGAAATAAGTGCAGCAAGAAAGTGGTGTGCAATTGATTGTGTATCTACACCACGCCTGGATTTATTGACATGGGCTGCAAATGTGAAATAGTGAAAATTACTTTAAATTTATAACAGCAAATTGTATCAGAATAAAAAACAGATTAAAAAATATGAATTAAAAGAATTATACTTACAATCAACATGGAAACCGTACGTTGATTCGAGAAATTTCTTGTCGTCTTCCACGAGTGTTGCCTTGGTTGTGACAATTGGTAAATTTCTGATAGGAAGGACAGTAAACTAATGTATGTCATTTGCTTCAATAGTGAATTGGAACATTTGGCCATCGTTCAGAGTCACATAAAATATACCGTCCTCTGAATTGTAGCATGACAGAAGGTAATTCAAAATATCCGGATCTGTTTCGAAATGGGGCATATTAACGAGCCCTGTAAATTCACACTCTTCCATTATAGCTTGATATTCTGAAGACATATTTAAATTTGTATGGATGTGAGGGCATAAGGGATTCCTGTAGTTGATCTTGGAAATCGATTGAGTTGGATTCTCTTGATTTTCTTGCTGAACTTGCAATTGGGAAGCATGTGAAGTCGACATTATAGCTGTTATTGCGTCTTTGTCAAAGATTTAGACCTGCAAAAATTCAAGAACGGGAAAACGAAAACGAGAAAATGAGCGGCACAAGGGTATTTATAACCTAAATAGGGCGTCACTGGCCCCTATTGACGCGCGTCAACATGTTACAGTGACGCGCGTCATTTGATTACAATGTCGCACGTCAATAGAAGATAGTGTCGCGCGTCAATAGAAGATAGTGTCGCACGTCAATAGATGATAGTGTCGCACGTCAATAGAAGATAGTGTCGCACGTCAATAGAAGATAGTGTCGCGCGTCAATAGAAGATAGTGTCGCGCGTCAATAGAAGATGGTGTCGCGCGTCAATAGAAGATAGTGTCACTCATCAGTAGAAGTAAATGACGCACGTTAATAGGAGCAAGTGACGCGCGTCAGTAGGAGCAAATGACGCGCGTCATCAGGGGCTAGTGACGTCGTTACGAGCCAGTGTCGTGCGTCATTTCGAGCTAGTGTCGCACCAGTGTCGCGCGTCATTACTATCTAGTGTCACTCCAGTGTCGTGCATCATTACGAAACAAGTGTCGTGCCAGTGACGTGTGTCATTACGAACTAGTGTTGTCAGACGTCACTGATGGAGCCTTGAAAAACTAGGTGAAAATTTTGTTTTTTAATACTGTCAAATTCACCTTTCGCTGAAACTGGTTACGGGGATATTCGCCAGGTATTTTCCACCTTCAATTTTATAGGGGTGTCTTAAAATGAACCATGAATAAATCCCCTCGTGTGAATAATTTGAGTGAGATCAACATGATAAAGTAGAACACATCTAGCATATATTATTTGGGTGTTACTGTAATGCCTCCGTTTTTTATAAAAGAATAAATAAATAAAATAATAGAAATAAAAATAAAATAAAAGAACTAAAATTTATTATGCCCGTGATTGCTGGGCGGGTTAGGGCAAATGGGAGAAGGCAAAAAGCCCAAAAAAACGCAGTTAGGGTTTGATTGCAGTTTTGGGGCACTGGGCGGATGGGATTGGGGCCGCAAGGACCAGCATGGAAGGAATTGTTGAAGAGGCCTTGGAAACTTCCATGCAAATGCAACGATTCAGGCAAACCAGACTCCAAAAAACGCCCAGCATGCGCCCAGGCCGCGCCACTCTCTCTGCGTGGAAAATGGTGCAAAAACGAAGGCATTTTTGGGTCTGTTCTTTTTGCACGCGCCCAGCACTCTTCCAACACGCGCCCAGGCCTGTGTGGGTTCTAGAAAATCAAGAAAAAACAAAGGAGATTTGTCTGTTGTGGCTGTTGCAAACGCCCTAATAGTTTTCATGCAAAAACATGGAAAAACGTGCGAACAGTTTGTCTAAAGGCGTGGGAAAGAAATGCAGTTCCATGGACTGCAATGATTTCGGGTTATGCACAAATTAGTTGCAAAATGTGAAGGCTTTCACCACGCGTGTGAACTGTTTGAAAAAATACCTGAAAGATGTGCGGTTTTCTAGACTGCTATGATAGCAGGCATGCAAAAAAACGGGTCTGTTAAAAAGGCACACGAACTGTTTGACAAATGATTCAACGAGAGGCATTCTCGTGGACTGCAATGATTTGTAGGGTATGCACAAAATGGCCTTCTTGATGAGGCTGTCCGCCTTTCCAATACAATGCCTGAGAGGGACGTGGTCTCATGGAATGCATTCATTGTAGGATGCTCACAGAATGGGCTTCTTGAAAGGGCCATGGAGATTTTCAAGCAAATGCAGTTGGCAGAGGTAAAGCCAAACTCAGCAACCTTTGTCAGCTTCCTCCCCGCATGTGCAAAAATAAGAGCTTTAGAATTGACCATGGAAAACCATCAAGGCATAGAAAACAAGATGTTTTGTTTACAATGCAACTTCCTTGATAGACGTGTATGTCAAATGGTGGAGCTGTTGATGCTCGTGATCTGGTTGACGAAGTGCCCAAGCACGAGACTGTACCCAAGCCTGCGGTTTCGACCGGCTTCGTTTTCCAGGCATGGTCCTTCTTCCCTTACCTCTCATAATTCTCGTGTTTTAGTTCTCTTTTGCAACTAGATAGAAATTTAAATTATTAGGATTTTTAAATACAGTTAAATGTCTCTTCAACTCTTTCAAAACAATAAAGTGTCGTGTCGCAACTCTCGAAGCCATTATAACTCGCCTGCTTTAAACCACGAACTATCACCCTCGCTTCGAGGTGACCTAGAAAACTCTTACTCTTTTGACCTATTCAATATCATTTTATCGACCAGACAAATTTGACTCTCCATTGATTAAGATGACCTTCTTCCTACTTAAAATAGTTAAATTTTGCTATTTTCAGAGACTCACTAAGTACCCTTCGCAACTCTGGAAACGAGATGTGAAGTTTCATTCGGGTACCTTGGTATACGAGGAGTCGCCTTGATTTTTGGTTTGACCCGAAACGATCATGTGACATCCTTTTGACGCCCTTATAGGAGCCCTGTAACACTGGTTTACAACAGTAGAAAGTCGTTAAAACTAGAAAGTTGGCTTTCGTTTTGGATCGCCATTTGAAAACTGGAAAGAGAAATCACTTCCCGTCTTCACAAACCTCTAGCGATTATACTAGATAAATGCATGGGACATTCAGTATAGGAAAGAGAACTTTTCGGGATAGTTTGGCGAAGCCATTTTGCAGGCCTCCGATCGCAGTTTGACGAGGTCAAACTGGTCCATTTTTGTCTTGTCGCTCCAGAAAGCTTGTCGCCGTTTGAACATGGTTTTCTAGTTCTCCTTTCCGTCGACTCTGACGAATTCTCCTTATATAGGGGAACTACTAGGAAGAGTCTCGTTGTGTGCGCATCCGTCGAACGTCGTTTGGGACACGGTTTCTGGGCCATTCGAGCTAACTTTTGTCTCTTTACAACTGGGTGAACTATGACCAGAGGTCCCGGAAAACTAGCTGCCAAACGCAAACCGTGCGCTCTTTTTCAATTCCGTCAGTTGCTATGAACTCTTGGTATATCCGGGAACACGTAGCAAGTTGATCGTGGAGGGCGTTCTCATTGGAAGGTAACTTTTGGAAGCAGTTTCTTAGCCTCCGAGCCCGTTGTGAACGCTTTTGTAATTAGTGAGAAAATGTAAAAGTAGAAAGTTGCGAACCCTCGTAGGATTGCCAAATCCCCTTTGGAAACTTTCATCACACGTAAATAACTGTTTAAAACACTAGAATGAAACTCGTTGGGTGTATTGGAACTTTAGACAAAATGATATTTTCTCTCTCTTCCTTTCTCTCTCTCTCTCTCTCTTCTGAGTTTATAAAATGAAAAAAAAAAACGAAATGCAATGATTACATGTTTCTAGGTTTTATTTTTATTTCGATTGCATATTGTAGTTATTGTCAGATGTAAATGGGAACTGAAAAATGATAATTATGATTGTTTTAGGGTGGATGCCATGCCAGCGATTTATCGCTGATATCATGCTCACGTGGGTTTTGCAGGATGGATGAATGACGACGAAGAAGGCGATGTGAAATTTAATTATTATTTTTGTATCTCTTATAGGTCCTTGTAAGATGAATAACTGTGCAATGTAGTCTCTTGTTACAAAAAAAAAAATTATAAATGAGATTTGTTAACATGCATGATATGCTAGTTTTTAAGGATACTTATGGAATGTACTTCTAATCACCAGTTCAATTTGATTTTTAGTTGTGTAATGGCAAAAAGGTGTTTGGTTTATACTTAGTAAATTGAAATCGAAGTTAATACATTGTAGTACCTTCTCAGTATTTAATAAATGATTAAATTAATTATAGGGTTACCTTCTCACCTTGCAAACACAATAATGAGTTTTAATGGGCACACTCAACCCTAATAAAATATTCGTGCATAACTTGCCTGTATGTGTGATCCCTTCCTACCATATAAGAAATTTAAAACCGAAGAACGACCTTAAACTTTGCACTTGATGAGACCTCATAGGATAGGTAAATAAAACCCCTCGTTGGTGTATACCGTCATAGTCCTTTTGACTAGCGACTTTGTTGCGGACCCATATTTAGGAATGTCATGGTCCAACCTATCTGGAGTATGCGGTTTCCTTCTAGATTTGGTAGTCGCGAGAAGAATGTACCCTCTTCAGGTCCGATACCAGGCTGAGTGTTGAAGACCGCCTTAGGAGTCACCTTATGAGTTCTTGTTCGAAGGATCGACTAAGCGGTGCTACCTTGGTTTCTATCAAAATCATCTTGGCATTCTCTTGAATGTGGTTTAGTACAATTATGTCCACTTGCCTTAAAATCACATGTAGTAGAGGCATAGATCGCTAGGTGCATTTTGGAATTAAACTAAACCCTAGTGGTTTTGTCTACTGGCTTGTGGGTAGAAACTGTATTTTAACCCCTTGTATGCGAAATTGAGTGGAAAGATGTTGATTTTGGAGAACCTTAGAAATTGTAATCTTGTCCCTTAATCCCTTGTTATGTCATTTATGGCATTAAGGAATAAAGAAAATTCCTTATGCGGAATCGTGAAGTGTAGTGACATGGGATCTTCGTGTACATAGATCACTTGTGTTCATGTGTAGTTTATTATGCTCCTAGCCTTATACCTCTTCAAGATGGTAGTCAAATACTTATGTAACTCCTGATTTCACAACAATGCTATGAACGAGACCATAGTGCGATGTATAAGCATATCCTAAGATGAGAACGAGATTTAAGATTAGGATGGAGGTCACTCATGAAGTCCTTAAAACTTAATTAAACATAATCAAATGTTTCAAAGAATATGAGTCACCTTGGTGCTACCAAACTATGAGAAAACAAAAGATATGTATATATAGATATATATAAATCTTGCTGGAATTCAATAAGTTTCAAATTATAATAACAATGGTAGAGAAATAAATTCTGTGTGAATCGAGAATCATTTTGGTGCAAGGTTGCCCTGTATCTAATATCTCCGTCAAATCCTTTGATTGCGTTTTGGGCATCAAGTCACTTTCGTTTGAGTTGTAAGGGTAAAACTGTAGGCATCTAATAAACGTTGGAGAAGAATATTTTTGCATAATAATAGGATAATTAAGTACTTTGTATGCAATTTGATTTATGCCAAATATGTATGTCAGTTATGGAAATTTATATAAAGTATAAGAAGCCAACTTGAGAAGGTGGAATTGTTTGTTTTTAACCGCGGAACAAAACTTAAGAAAATTTAGGTGGACAAACGAGGAAATTTATCCTTGCTCGAAATGTCCTTGGAATGTTAACTTTAACCAAAAATACAGTTAAAGTAATGATATGTTGTGGGTTCGCCGTTCCTTTAGACACGTTTCTTGTGGTTGAGTCTTTCCTAGTATTCGTTCGTTGGGAAGAGTGTGGTATCGACATGTCGATGTCGCCTGCATGTGTCTATGTGAGTCGATGACTTATGTGATTGTCGCATGTGTGTCGAGTTTTGTACTTGGAGCCCTTACTGTGTTGTGTGTCGTGAGCAATGTAAGTAAAAAAAAATAATTATCCTGGTATTTTTCTGGTAGTTAATTATCACTTTTTTATTTCCAACTTTCCATTGATGTCTTTGTATTATCTAACAAACTAAATGCCATCCAATAAAAAACCTTGACACTGTAAAGAATTAAAATAATATAATAACAAAGCTTGATTGATAGATAAAATCTACCCATCACTTAGACAACCATCCCCTATAAGGGATCAATTATCGATGATTTTTCATGCATCAATCGTTTTCCTATAATTATTCAAGCTTAAATTGGAGGGGCTCGATTATTGGTGATTTTTTCGTCCATCGCTTGTTTTCCCGCAATTTCTCAAGTTTAAAATTGAATAAGGGGGCTACAAAATGATACAAAAAGAAAGCATTGTGGTTGGGTTTCAAACTTGGAACGTATTAGATTTTCTCCATTTTTTTAATTTTGACCTCTTTAATGTAAATTACACTAATGTGAATAATGTGAGTGAGATCAAGATGATAAAGTGGAGCACATATAGAAAATATGTTTTGGGTTGGAAAAAAGAAAGCCCGTGACTTCTTGTGAGGGCGGATTAGGGCAAAGAAGGGAAGGGCAGAATGCAAACACCAGGTGGGGTTTGTGGGCGGCGGCTGAACAAACCAAGGCGTTTTTTTTTACTGTCCAAAGGAATGCTTCGCCAAATGTCATCTCTTGGGGCGCCATCACTGTTGGGCCTCCTCCCAACCTCCTAGCCACGCCAGCATGCGCCCAGGCCGCACCACTCACACCCGCCGCGTGGAAAATAATGCAAAAACGAAGTGGTTTTGTGTCTTTTTTTGGTAACGCGGCCAACACCCTTCCAGCCCGCGCCCAGACCTGCGTGGGCTCCAAAAATGCAGAGGAACTGTGTCATATGTTGTTGTTGCACGCGCCCTAGTAGATTTGCATATGCAAAAATGTGGCAGCATGCGAACTGTTCAAAAATGCCTGAAAGAAATGTGTTTTACGGACTGTAATGATGGCAGGATGTGCAAAAAAATGAGGTTGTTGAAAGGGCCTTGGAAAATTTCAAGCAAATGCATTTGGTATGTGTAAAGCCAGAATCCACAACCTTTGCTGATATCTTCCCAGCCTGTGTCCAAATGGGAGCTTTAGAACAGCGCATGGACTTCCATCAGGCAGAAAAGAGAGAATAAATTTTGTCAGATGTGGTAGTTTCAATGTACCTTGGGCGCTGGTGTTTGTATTTGGCCAATGAAAGAACAAGACAACCTTCTTGGAATAGGTTACGACAGTGTACAGAGGACATGGGTTTCCTCAGGAGACAGTCACGCTGCTTCACCATATGTTACAAATAAGGCTCCAATCAAATCAGTTTACTTTGCCAGCATGCTTCCAGCCTGTGCCAAAATGGAAGTATTGGAACATGGTATGAACAATAGAATCTGGTTTTGTTTGTAATATTTTGTGCTTGCTGGTGTCATAGTTGATATGCGTGGAAAATGTGGAAGTGTATTCAAGGCATGTGAATTGTTCGAAAAAATGCCTCAGATATTTCATCTCATGGAATGCAATGGTTTTGGGATATTTCAAATACATGTGCTACATATGAATTTTTCCCGATAAATACATTTGAATATGTAGAGGATTTGTTGAGAAGGTGCATGAACTGTTTGGGAGAATGCCTCAAAGAAATGTTGTCTCATGGAATGCCAGGATTGCAGGATATGCACATAATGGATTCATAGTACACATGACATTGTTTGCTATCCCAAACACACTGATAAGCCTCTTTACCGTGGGCTTGTTACTCAGTTGGAGGCACTTGTTGTTCCTTTCTTGCCACCAGAGGATTTTCCAATAGAACTGGCCACCGATTTTGACATTATTGTGGATGCTATTTTTGGGTTTTCCTGCCGTGGCTGCAAGCAAGTGAAATCAATCGGTGCGATGTCAACTCCTCAACTTCTGCCTCACCAGTTCATTTCCAGGCATGGTCCTTCTTCCCTTACCTCTCCTAATTCTCGTATTTTAGTTCTCTTTTGCAATTAAATAGAATTTTAACTCATTAGGACTTTTAATACAGTTAAATGTCCCTTCAACTCATTGCAAAACAATAAAGTGTCATGTCGCAACTCTCGAAGTCGTTATAACTTGCCTACTTTAAACCATGAACTATCACCCTCACTTCGAGATGATTCAGAAAACTCTTACCCTTCTTGACCGCTCCAATATCGTTCTATCGACCAGACGAATTTGACTCCCCATTGATAAAGTTGACCTTCTCTTGGTTTTAAATAGTTAAATTTTGCAATTTTCAGAGACTCACCAAGTACCCTGCGCAACTCTGGAAACGAGATGTGAAGTTTCATTCGTGTACCTTGGTATACGAGGAGTCACCTTGATTTTTGGTTTGACCCGAAACGATCATATGACATCCTTTTGACGCTCTTATAGGAGCCCTGTTACATCGGTTTACAACAGTAGAGAGTTGTTAAAACTAGAAAGTTGGACTTTCGTTTTGGACCACCATTTGAAACCCGGAAAGAGAAATCACGTTCCGTCTTCGCAAACCTCTAGCGTTTATACTAGACAAATGCATGGAACATTCAGCATAGGAAAGAGCACCTTTCGGGATAGTTTGGCGAAGCCATTTTGTAGGCCTCCGGTCGTAGTTTGACGAGGTCAAACTGGTCCAATTTCTTCTTGTCGCTCCAGAAAAATTGTCGCCGTTTGAACATGGTTTTCTAGTTCTCAGCCCCGTTGACTCTGATGAACTCTCTTTATATATGGAAACTAGTAGGAGATGTCTCGTTGTGTGCTCCTCCATCGAACGTCGTTTTGGATGGTTTTCTGGGCCCTCGAGCTAACTTTTGGCATTTTACAACTGGGTGAACTACGACCAGTGGCCCCAGAGAACTAACCGCCAAACGCAAACCGTGCGCTCTTTTTTAATTCCGTCAGTTGCTATGAACTCTTGGTATATCTGGGGACACGTAGAAAGTTGATCGTGGTGTGCGTTCTCATTGGAAGATAACTTTTGGAAGCAGTTTCTTAGCCTCCGAGCCCGTTTGTACGTTTTTTGTAGCTAGTGAGAAAATGTAAAAGTAGAAAGTTGCGGACCCTCGTAGGGTTGCCAAATCACCCTGGAAACTTTTAACACATGTAAATAACTGTTTAAAACACTAGAATTAAACTTGTTGTGTGTATTGAAACTTTTGACAAATGATGTTTTCTCTCTCTTCCCTTCTCTTTCTCTCTCCTAGGTTTATAAAATGAAGAAAAATGAAATGCAATGAATACATGTTTCTAGACTTTTTATTTCGATTTGGCAAATTGTAATTATTGTCAGATGTAAATGGGAAACTGAAAAATGATAATTATGATTGATTAGGGTGGATGCCATGCCAGCGATTTATCGCTGATATCATGCTCACGTGGGTTTTGCAGGATGGAAGAATGACGACGAAAAAGGCGATGTGTAATTTAATTATTATTTTTGTAATTTTTATAGGTCATTGTAAAATGAATAACTGTATAGTGTAGTCTCTTGTTACTGAAAATTTATATTTGAAATTTGTTAACATGTATGAGATGCTAGTTTTAGGGATAACTTAGGAAATGTGCATCTTATCGCCCGTTCAATTTGATTCTTAGTTGTGTATGGAAAAAAAGGGTTTGATTTATATAAATTAAATTTGAAATTGAAGTTAAGATATTGTAGTACCTTCTCAGTATTTCATAAACGATTAAATTAATTACTGGGTTATCTTCTTACCTTGCAAACTTAATAAAGATTTTTAATAGGAACACTCGACCCTAAATAAAATATTCGTGCATAACTCGCCTGCTTGTGTGATCCTTCTTACCATATAAGAAAATTAAGACTGTAGGATGAACTTAAGCTTTGCCCTCGATGAGACCTCCCAGGTTAGGTAAATAAAACCCCTAGTTGGAGTTACCGTCATAGTCATTAGGTTTAGCGACATTGTCGTGAACCCATACTTTAGAAATGACATGGTCCAACTTTATCCAGAGTATGCGGTTTCCTTCTAGTTTTGGTAATCGCGAGAAGAATGTCCTCTCTTCAGGGCCGAAACCACGCTGAGTGGTGAAGACCGCCTTGGAAGTCACCTTATGAGTCCTTGTTAGAAGGAATGACTAGCGGTGTAACCTTTCCATCTGTGGAGTAGATAGAGATATTACTCCCTTGTATCCTATTGGATTTCCGGGCCTTACGAAATTAGATCTAGAAATTAACTTCATCAGTGAATGAAATCCTGTTGGACCCAAACGACCTAATTGAAGATTGTGATATAGTTTTTTTTTGTCTTGCACTCTCGTTAGTGAACCCTTTTTGTCCCTCGTAATTAAACGTCTTGTTCTGGGCTTGTGAAAATTTAGTGCCTTGATCTTTCACGAAAGGAATATAGGGTAAATACATTTTAACCTTAATCACACCTATAATAGAGATTGAAGCCCTGGGTGAAACTGGAAGTAAGCTTAACCATGTGCTTTGTTAATATGTCAGATAAGTACTTTGGTAACTCTTGTGTTTAAAACGATAGTAATAATGAGATCCTAGTGCGACGCAAAAGTAAATCATATGAGAGTAAAACCAAAATTTGAGGTTGGGCATAATGTCACTCTTGGGAGTCCTTGTGACTTAATTTAAACATCTTCATGTGTTACAAAGAATATAAATTACCTTGGTGCGACCAAACGTCGAGAAAACAAAAGATATACATATAAAAATAAAATTTGGAATTCAACAAATTACTGAACTATAATAATAATGGTAGCGAAATAACTATTCCGTGATCGATGGATGTTCTTGGGGAAAAAGCTATTTTAATCTATGTCTTTCTTAATCCCAAGATTTCATCTTGACATCACGTTAGGTTCACTTGTGTAACAAGGTTAAATTCTAAACATTAAATAAACATTTGAGAAGCAAAATCTTAACATAAGAATGGGAGATTTAAAATCTGGTAGGCATTTTGAAATATGGAAAAATACTTATGTAAGTTATGAAGATTTGTCATAAGGGTAAAGAGCAAATTAAATGGTTGAACTTAAGTGAATTTTGTAGAATTTTGGAAAAAGAGAGAAAATTATGCTTACATAATAATGTCTTTGGGATGTTAATCGTAACTAAAATACCTTTGAAGTAATGATGTGTTGTGGGTTCGCCATTCTTGAAGTCAGTTTCTTGTGGTTAGGTCTCTTCTAGCAACCTTCGTTGGGAAAAGTGTAGCGTCAGCATGTATGTGTTATCATGTGTCTATGTGAGTTTGATGACTTTTGTAAGTGTCGTATACGTTGTCGAGTTTCCTACTTGGAGCCCTTACTGTGTTGTGTGTCGTGAGCAATGTAAGTCAAAAAAAAAATTATCTTGGTATTTTTACCGTTGTCTTTGGGTGTGTAAAATGTGGGCACTACAGGTTTTGATTCCCACCTTTTATACCTACTTTCCCTTCATGTCTTCGTCTTATCTGAAAAATTAAACATTATCCAATCAAAAACCTTTACGCCATAAAAAATAAAATAAAAATTAAGTAAAATCTGATAGTAGATAAAATCTACCTGTCACTTATCAAAAACCTTTACGCCATAAAAAATAAAATAAAAATTAGCAAAGCTGATTAGCAGATAAAATCTACCTGTCACTTACACGACCACCGACTAGAGAGGCTCAATTATCAATGATTATGCCCGCATCACCTTTTTATTTATAATTACTCGAGCTTATAACTGAAAAATGGGAGGTACAAAGTGCTATAAGAAGAAAATAGTGTGGTTGGGTTTCAAACTTGGAACATATTGGATTTTCACCATTTTTTATTTTAATCACTTTAAGCTCAAATTGCATTCATGGTGAATAATGTGTGTGAGATTGAGACGATAAAGTGGAGCACATATAACATATATTATTTGGGTAGGAACAATTTGATCCATGAAATAGGTGTGGGACATGAAGGTATTTAATTCCCACCTTTTTATTTCCAATTTTCCATTCACATATTTGTCTTGTGTATCAAATTAAACGTCTGTCCAATGGAAAAAATTGATGCTATGAAATAAAATAATTAGCAAAGCTTGATTGGCAGATAAAATCTACCCATCGTTCATATGACTAAACTATTGAGGGGCTCAATTATCGATGATTATTCCTGCATTCCTATTTTCCTAATTTTTGAGCTTACAACTGGAAAGGGAGGCTACAAAGTGCTACAAGAAGCAAACATTCCGGTTGGGTTTTGAACCCAAAACCTATTGCATTTTCCCCATTTTTTATTTTGGTCACTTTAAGTGCAAATTGCACTCATGTGGAAAATGCAAATGAGATCAAGATGATAAAGTGGAGCACATATAGAAAATATTTTTTGGGTAGGAACAATCTAGGCCATGGAATAGGTGTGGATCATGTAGGTATTTAATTCCCTCTTTTTATTTCCAAAATTTCATTTTTGTCTTCAACTTATCTAAAAAATTAAATGTCATCCAATCGAAAACCTTAATGACGTATAAAAAATAAAATTAAGAAATAAAAAGCTATGGATTGTCTAATAAAATATACGTGTCACTCATATGACCACCCATTGGAGGGGCTCCTATTTTCCTATAATTACTTGAGCTTGAAACTGAAAAGGGGGGACTACACAATGCTTTAAGAAGTAATCAATGTGGTTAGGTTTTGAACCTAGAACCTATTGGATTTTTCAACCATATTTTTAAATTTTGGACCTTTTAAATCTCAAATTGGAGTCACATGAATAATGAAAATGAGATTGAGACAATAAAGTTGAGAAAAAATAACAAATATTATTTAGGAAGGAACAATTTGAGTTGTGGAATAGGTATGAGACATGAAGGTATTAAATTCCCACATTATTATTTCTAACAACTTACATTCATATTTTCATCTTTTGTAAAAAATTAAACGTCATCCAATTCAAAACCTTGACTCCATGAATAAATAATTACATAAAAAATAACAAATCTCATTGGAAAGATAAAAGCTACCTCTCACTCATATGAACAATTTTTAGAGGGACTTAATGATTGATGATTGTTCAGGAATCTCCTATTTTTACACAATTACTCATGTTGGTCATTGATGATTGTGTAGTTTAGGTCATCTTTCATATCAAATGCATGAACACAATACAAAGAAGTTTTAATTCTTTGGTCTTTAAAAATAAAGTGATGCATCTTGACCCCATGAAAATATATTTTGTTGTTGGAAAAGATAATATTGTTGAATGCTTGCAAAAAAACCCTTCTGTTTTAATCTTTAATATATTATAAAATCTATTGGTTAGTCATATGACCAACTACTAGAGGGGCTCAATTGTTGATGATTATTTGTGCATCAGATGTTCATTATAATCATTTCAAGTTTGGAAATGAAAGGGGGACTACAAAGTGATACAATAAACACACATTATGGTTGAGTTTCAAACCTAGAACCTATTTAATTCCCCCTATTTTTTATTTGGCCCCCCTTTAAGCACAAATTGCACTCATATGCATAATGCAAGAGAGATTGTGAAAATAAAGTGGCACACATATAGCATATATTATTTTTGTACCAAGTTCAATATTGAGTTGTGGAATAGGTGTGGGACATGTGGGTATTTAATTTTCTACCTTTTTATTTCCAACTTTCTATTCATGTCTTTGTCTTAGCTAAAAAATTAAATGATGTTCAATCGAAAACCTTGATGCCATAACAAATAAAAAAAATAAAAATAGCAAAGCCCATTTTATACTTGGTGGTTGATGGACACTACATCATGAATAGTATTGAAGAGAGAAACCCTAATCACTACCTAATGATATACAAATAAACCTTAATCGCAAATGTGCATGAAATCACCACCTTGGGATTCCAAGTCCACTTCACATATCCCAGTGTCTTAAAGTGTCTCATGCGACATGCAAGTGAATTGAAATTACTTTGATCCGTGTTATAACTTCCCAAAAAACACAAGGGATAACATTGCAAACAAAAACTATTTACATTGGTAGTATTGATCGATCGCTCCTTGTGTTTTGATATATCACCATAATATGTTGAAATGTATGGCCTACACACATACACCAACTTCCTCCTTCAAATGATTAACAAAAATGAAATATGGTAATAAGAAATAAGAGTTTCACATTGGTTCTCTAAAGGGTCCTTATTCTCCCTCAAACCCCGTCTTTGTCTCCCTTCTTCCTCCTATAATGGTTTGCTGCTTCAATTTTAACTTCTTCGGCATCTCCATTGCACATTTCACATGAAATTGCTAGTTTATAGCTCTCCTATATGTATATGCGCGTGGGTAGTGTACAATTAAGTTTCACACTTATCACTCTTTTTGTGTATAAGAACATCCACTTATGCATGGATGAGCTACTATTTATTACTAGCAATCATATACGAGCAATACAATGGAGATGTCGAAGGTGATGCATCTAAGAATTCAAATTTGAAGGAGAAATATATTGGTCTTGAGGGAGAAATACATTGGTGATCAACAATCAATTGGTAATCACAAAAAATGAGAAAAAATGTAACATCAATAGTGTTATAAACTGATCAAAATCTACTTGTAGTTGTGAGTCAACAACTACACGCCAATAGGGCTCTAATTTGAATTCAAAAAGTCTATAAATACATAGGCATGTATTTAAAAGAGATCAATAGAAATCAATGGATTAAGAAATGATAAAATGGCATTATTTTCCAACTGTAATTAGAATAGCTAAGAGAAACATTCCATAATTTAAGGAAAGATGAAGTTCATCTAGCATTTATTGTGTTGCATTGATTAGGTCATTAGAAGTGATCAAGAGTGGGTAATTTTATTGCATTGGACTATCCATTGACTTGCATTATACTTGACTGGTTGTTTTTGAATATTATGGAGGAATAACACAAGCTCCTTAAAATGTGACCAATTTTTTATTGTGTTCTTTTAAGGTGTTGATCCTTTATTAGTGTTCTAAGGAGATCAATTTCTATTATGTCTACTTAAAATTTGGGAAACCATAATGATATTTTTGAATCCCTTACATGGTTGGAAAGGGTTATGAAATTAGATTTTATCTAATTGTTAGTTGCTAGAACTGTATTATAATAGTATAAAAGAGGAATAAATGAATTTTGGTAAAGGTAATTTTTCTTAGTAATGATTTTTTGGGTTCTAATTCTCCTTGTTTAACCTATGTTGAACTGTTTATTCGTTGAAAAGCATTTTTGTATGCAATGAAGTTTGATTTTACTCTATATCTAAGTTCAGGGTTAAACCAACATGTTTATGAAATAAATATATTAAATTATTGATGTAAAAATTCCTATGATAAATTAAGACACCCATGAAAAATAGTTTCATCATTAAATTTATAAATATTATGTTAGGATTTTTTTTAATAATTTATATTTATTTGATAACATGATCTAAAAATAATATATTATATAATTAATTTTTTTTAGAAAGAAAATATATAGAAACCATATATCTTTGTGATATAATAGTGATATATCACCATTAAATTCCAATTATCTTTTCGTTAAGGGCTACAAAAGCAACCAAATGCTATCAAAATTTTAGGTGATTATTTTATATATTAAATGCCAACTAATTATTTTAATTGAAGGCTTCTTGTTAACACTTCTTATCAAAGTAGAGTTTGTCCTTCAAGTTTGATCGCTCTATGGAGGTTTTCACATAGCACCCGTATTGTTTAAATTTTAATAGAAATAAACCCAAAAAAATCACAAGTTATAAGGATGGTTTAGAAACCCAAAATGGCTTAACTTCAAGCCACCTCCCTCTGTTTTGGATCATGTAACAAAAATTTAAACAAGAAATAAATGCTTTTGTCTTGGATCTTGTGAGTTCCATTCCAGTTCTGACTTGAAACACATAGCTCCATGCCTCATTATTTTTGCAAGTTTTGATCTAGTCTCCTCTGGGATCATTGCATGTGTAATCTTCTTGGCTCAAATTTACTCTCTTAACATCATTGGATTGACATTCATTCATCCCTCTTATCTCTTGTGGGTTCCTCTTGAGTTTCCCACATGTGAATATTGCTCCCTCTCTAACTTAGGAGCACCTTAAATCACAGGGCTCATCAAATTTATCACCCAGTAGATCCATTCAAGCTCTCCAAAGATCTGCTACAAGCATTACATTGACATCCAAATCAAATTCGAGCATCATCTCATACCTACGAGCACCCTACTCGACCCTTGAAAACTGATCCGTAAACTGCCTATTTTGTACAATAATAGATCTTATCTTAGTGATAATGAATGGTAAGACTAACTAAGATTCATTGCTATCAATATATTATGCAAGAAACATTCACACTATAATGAAATTGAGATAAAAGACAAGGAGACAAGAATTTTATCCTGTTGAGAAACCCAATTTGGGAAAAAAATCCAGTTGGGTGAGAAATTTCTCCCCTTTCACTATGTAAATATCAATACAACACAAGTTTATTGCCAATGTATGGCCTTCAAGAAGGATTCAAGCTCACTTCTATTTTCATTCGGTTTGCTTAAAATCTTCAACAATGAAGAACTCGATTGTCTATGAACAAAACAAGAACAATTCAGACTTTCTCCTTCTGCTCACGCTTGAATTCACTCAAAACCACTACCTTGAATGAGTAAATGCACTTGTATTTATAGTTTCTATTACCCAAGGATGAAGGAAGGAGAAATAACCCGTTTTAAGAAGCCCAAACATTTGCAATTGTTGAGATTCCTCATTTTCGGATGTCACTGTTTGTCAGGTCCACAAGTGGTTGTTGACACCGTACCATGGCATTTTTGTGGGCATTACTCGTATGAAGTAAAGAGTGGTGGTTCACAAGGACTGTGACCACCACATAGTTATCACAGAACAACAGAGCAATGGCCTTTTTCGTCATTAGAAGGTGTCTAGATCACCTTCAGACCAAATTAACCATTTTCCAAAAAAATGAACATGTTGAGGGTATGAATTACAAATTTTAATAAGAGACAACATAGAATTGGGTACTTCTAGATCCATTTTTGAATCATACCTCCCCAATTTGAGGCTTTTAAGTCCCTAAAATATTCAAGGATTGATGAGGTGAGGAAATTTCTTCCCCACATCTTCTCTGGAATACCACTTGGCCTTGGTAGGTAAATGACCTTTCAACCCAATCAACACCTGTCTTGCACTCCTCTTTGTGTTGTCCTCTCTTTCCACTACAATACCACATCTTCCTCCAATTCTAACTGACTATTTAGAGCAAGATCCTCAATAGATGGTAGCAACAATCCCTCTTCTTCCTAATCCAACATGGAAGGCTCAAAGAGACATAAATTCTCAACATTCACAACTGAATATATTCTCATATAAGGAGGCAAATTCAAGAGAAATGCATTCTTACCCACTTGTTCCAGACATTTCAAATGGGCCATATTGAAGAGGTTTGAGTTTCTTATCTTTACCTTGTAGCTTTTCTCTACTCAAGTACAACCATACCTTATCACCAACAAGGAAAGAATGCTTAAGTTCTATGTCTGATCATGCCTTGATTTGTACTTGGCCTGTGACTCTTTCAACCTCTCCTGTACCTAGAAGGTGTATCTGCTGAATCTTCTTAATGAAACTTTACAACTTTGTGGAATTCTAGATCCACTTTCCTATTGTCTCTGCATGGAAGTCTCAAAAAAACATCAAATGCACTCTTAGGAAAATAACCAAAACATGTTTCAAAATGAGTCTTACTGGTAAAAAGCATGAGTTCCCCATGTTATAAGAATGTTGGATATACACCAAATTCTCATCCCAAGTCCTAGGATGTTTTTTATTGTACCCTCTCAAGAGATGAACCGAGGTATGATTTACCACTTCTGTTTACCCATCTATTCGTGGATGAAAAGCGGTAGACCTTTTCAGGTTAGTATCCATCTTCTCCCACAAAGTAGACCAAAAATTTCCTATGAATTGTGATTCCCTTTTTGACACAATAGAATTAGGCAAACAAAAATGAACCGACACATTAGCAAAAAATAATTCAATTGCATCACTGGCTTTAATGGTCTTCTTGCAAGGAATGAGAATACACATTTTACTGAATCGGTCCACTAACAAAAAATAATAATCATTCCCTTTCTTGAAGGTAGGAAAACCAACCCCAAATCTGTGGAGATGCTTTTCCATGGCCGGGAAGGAACTGGCAATAACATATGTAAACCCAAATTTTTGTTGCTAGGTTTTCTTGTGCTACATAAAACACAACCCGTGATAAATTTGGAAACTTATAATTGCATGTTTGGACAATAAACATACCTTTATAAGTGCGCCAAAATATTTGTCACACTAAATTGATCAACCACTTTAGAAATGTGTGCTTCCCTCATCAATGGAACTCTTTCCCTCTTAGGCACACAATATTTCTCATTTTGATAGAACATCCCGTCCTGGAAGTAGTATTCTACCCTAAGTGGAAAGCCCTCACTTGGAGGTTTCTACTGAAATATTTCTCCAAAATCCAGATCTTGCTCATAACCTTCTTGATATGCTTCACTTACGAAAGGATCAAGAAGAGTCAAAGTTCCCATAGCTGAAAGTAAAGGAGGCCTAGAGAACATATAAGCTAACTGGTTAGTCATACATGGCTTAATAATAAATGTAACCATTGTTTTACCTCATTTGCATTCTTCAAGGAATGCTTATAAAATCCCAAGTTTGGAAGAGGACTATTGGGTAAAAACTATATCTCATGCTCAATTGGCCTAACCAAGGGACACCCCGTAGGCTCTTGGAAAACATCCTTGAATTGCTGAATTTGATTATGCTCTTTGTTAGTAAATATACTACAAGTGGTCTTAGATGTAATAACTTATTGTTCTTGTATACCTCTCAAAATAAGTAATGCAAAATTTCCAATAGCATTAATAATCTTCTTAGCTTCATAGGAACTTACGAATGGTGGAAGCAGTTTGTAGATGATACCAATGTTTATTGGGTTCATGGTATGGATAAACTCAATGATTTTCTTTCTCACCTTAATATCATTTCTTCACACATTCAATTCACTATGGAAACTTAAATTAATAATTCTATCCCTTTTCTTGATATCTTTCTTAAAAGAAAAGATAATGGTGCTCTTGCCCATGGTGTTTTCAAGAAGAAAATGCACACTTATTGTTACGTCAAGGCTGAGTATCACCGTCACCCTTCCCATAAAGCAGGTGTGCTAAAAATTCTTACCTCTAGAGCTTTGAGGATTTTTGATAGCAAGCACCTCTGTCTTGAGTTGTCTCACCTTTCTAATTTTTTTAAGAACAATGGTTATAATAATTATACAATTACTAATACTTTTAAAAATCTTTGTAATCCTTCTCATCCTATTATTAATTCCCCCAGTTCTAATAATAAAAAATCCTTCCTTCCATATATTAAGAACACCACTAATAAAATTGTTAAAATTCTAAATAAAAAAGGCATCGTAACGTCCTTCCTTCCTATCAATACCCTTAAAATGAACCTCAATTCCCTTAAAGATAAAATTGAGAACAACCTCAATAGTGGTGTATATATGATTAAATGTTCATGTGGAAAACCTTACATTGGTGAAATGAGGCGGTCAATTAAAACTCAGATTAACAAACATGATAAATATATTAAATATGATCATATTGAACATTTTGCATTGGCAAAACCTTCTCTCAATACTAAGCATGCCATTTGTATGGACTTGGTGGTTGTTATCACCTCAAAATATTTTTTTGTCAAAAGGTATCTTTGTGAAGCCATTGAAATAATGCACCATGAGAATAACATCAACAGGGATAGAGGTTGGTTCTTAAGAAAAACATGGAAGCCCATTATTGTAAACCTCCCTAAATAGCTAAGGTAATTTTCTTTCTTTTTTATTTATTATTTAATTTTGTTTCATTTGTAATTCTAGTTTGTTACGAATTATAATTTCTTTTTCTAATACGTTATTCCTTTTTTGTTTTCAAGTCTTATCCATGTTTGAGATTGTGTTTGCTAATTAAGGTAATTGCAATTAATAATGTATTACCTCTTTATTGTTTTTCATTGTCCCCCCCCTTTTTTACAGTTAATTGGTTTATTTCACAAGTAACTATTAATAATCCTCTTTTACTTTGATAATTTTTTAACCTTTGTTGGCGAGTGTCTTGATATTGTATCTTAAATAATATAAAATAAAAACTCTTAATATTACTCTGTTTCATCGAATTTCCTTGGTTCATTATTTGGCCTTTTTTGTTTTCCTTCCCTAACCGACTATTTTTAATTTCCTTCCAAATTGATATTTATTAAAGAAAAGGTTTTCAACAATCTTATCATTTCATGTGATTCTGTTTGTCCCTGATGATGGGTCCATAAATTGACTCATCACAACATCTATAAAACTATAAAATTTACTCCTAAAAACATTAATCAATGCATGAGAATGTTCTAAATAGTTATATCTGAAGCAGAAAGTGATGCATTTCCCCTTATTTTGTCTTACGTGAACTAATGTCCAATGAAAGTTCCACTAACTGCTTTGTTGATTGATTTGGTGACATATGTAGGATGATGAGACACATTTTCTACCATTTTGTGCACTCACAATCAAAGGAGACCGATTCCACAACCACTACGCCATTTTTGAGATTGACCCTTAACAAAGCTACAAACTAGAACCCCTACTTCCAGCAAAGTTATGGAGCGTCATGGAACTTTTATGAAAATGTCATTGATTAATATGTTTCCTATAGTTGTGGCATGCGTTGTAATCAGCTGTGTCTATAAGACACCTCCTTGAATGGTTTCTTAGTTAGTTTTTACTAGTATTGCGGTAGTTAATAGACATAAGTTATTTTTCTATTGTTCTTTGAATTATGTACTAGACCTATTTCTGATCAATACAATATATGATATTATGAGGATACGTTGTGTTAAGAGTCTTAATTCCAAAGTAGAGCAAGGGCCCACTCGACTGAGGAGATTGAAGGATTGGTATTTCATGCAAAATATTTACGTTTACTAAGTTCCAGTCTTAATATCTTGGTTTGGTGATTATCTGAATGCAATCTTGTATCTCTTTATTTCAGTAAATTTCCTTTACTTGTCATTTCTGTTGAGCAAGAATTCCATTTCAACAAAGTATTTCCTTTAACAAGCATTTCATTCAATAAATTTGTTTCAGTAGCATAGATGCATTTGATATACTTTGCTTTAAGTAGTTTAGATGGCATGTCCCTTTTTTTCCCTTTTAAAGACAATTATGGAATTTCCAACCATTTTTATCCTTGGATGAATTGAAGAAATTATGAAGGAAGCATCTAATATGTTTTTTATTATTTAATAAATGCTTTAAAAGAACCTTGTCTAGAGAAGACAAATATTTGACGACCAAGGAAAATAAATAATTATAAGGGACGAAAGAAAAATAAATAGTTATAAGGGGCGGCCAAGGCATATGAAGGATCATGAGGCATATGTAAGGTCATGTCTTTTCATATTTTGGCACCAAGGAAGAAATAATATAAATAGGGGTGTGGGGAATTCATTTTCTCATAACTTGTCATTTGTCCTATTTCAATTATTGAGAGAGTTCTTGACACTTACCATTTGGGATGAAAACCATTTCCAATTGACTTTAAACATTCCTATTTGAAGATTAATATTATATTGAAGATTTTTTGCACTTATTTCCATGATTTCCTTATGCTATAATACATTTTAAGTTTGTTGCAGTTAATTTCCAGAATTATGGAATTTTATTTAAATCCCTCAAAAAAGGGATATTACAGTGGTATGAGATATTTATCCTCTTAATGATTGATAATTTTATGGAAGTTGTCAACAAGGAATACAAAAATATTATATCATGGATTCTCAAAGGGCTAGGGTTTTGATAATCACAGAGATGGAAGATCTCTTCAAAAAATACCAAGCTCTACCAGTAAACATCCATAATGCTTTGCCATTTCTAGATCTCATAAGATGGGAATTTAGTATTCTAGGTGAGAATGTGATCAAAGGTGAAGTGAATGATATCCCTCAAAACAAAAATAACATTAAATTTAATGATGGAGAACAAGAAGCAATAATGGTAGAAACCCACATAAGGCATTCTGCTTGTCTGTTTGTAGCAGCAGACCAAAGAGAGCCCAAGAATGAAGAATCACATTTGAGAAAGGACCACCATGACATCTCAAGCACTTGTGAACAAGGTGTGAAGAAAGAAGAAGTGGACGAAAGCTTTGTTGAGGGTCTGAGGATAGATTACAATTCAGATATGGTGCTCCCTAGCTTGTCTTCACAAAGAGTGCTGATCACCATCATTAGTTCAATTCAAATATGTGCATAGATAACACATTGAATGATAAGGAGATCATCCGCATTTCTTCCCACAAGAACCTTCCATGCCAAACCCTTAGGCACTTCAAGGAAGGAGGAAGTAAAGGAAGGACAGCCACCAAATGAGAATAAGCAAGGATTAAAGTCATGTCCACAATTCACATTCACTTCAAGATGAAAATTTTAAGTGGGCAATCTTGGAGCTTAGCAAAAGTCATCCCTCTGATGACTCCTTATGTCATCTTGAAGACACCATCACCCGGAACACATGTTACGAAGATGATGTACCCTCTTTTTGGAATGAAGGATTCTACAAAGGAGCATCAAAATATTGTTTGGGATCCACACATTAACAATTGCTTGAGGAAAAACAATATTAGGGAGGGAGGACTGTCATGTCCTTTTTTCCCTTTTAAAGACAATTATGGAATTTCCAGCAATTTCTATCGTTGGAAGAAGTTGAAGAAATTATGAAGGAAACATCAAATAATATGTTTTTTATTATCTAATAAATGTTTTAAAATAATGTTAGATAAGAAATATGGGATGACTAAGGAAAATAAATAATCATAACAGGGCGGACACGACATATGAATGGTCATGAGGCATATGTAAGGTCATGTATTTTCATATTTTGGTGCCAAAGAAGAAATAATATAAATAACAAACAAAACCCCCCATAAAGAGAACCACCATAGAGACTGAGTTGCATATCAACTTATTTACATACAGCCTTGAACACAACCCTGGTCTATAATGACATCAACATTTGAATATGTTGATTAAATGATTGGAAGTTACAATGACCCATCATTTTTGGTGTCGTTTCCGGGGACCACCATAAGCAAAACATGCCATTCTATTCACATTTTATGTTATGGGTGTTATTGAAGTTGAGCTATGCAACCAGTAGTGATCCTAAGCCTTGCCTTAAAGATAAACATTGATGCACCGGCCAAGGGACACTAGAGGGAGATATATACCTCGCAACACTCAAAGAATATCCCCAATAGGAGAACGTGTAGTAAACACTGATAACACTACTCCTGAGAGTGACACTGAATCTAATACTACTCCTGAGAGTGACATTGAACAGTCTGAATCAACTTATTTAGAACCTGAACAACTTACAGAAATGGGAGACAATGGAAACAATGATGATAGACCCTTGGGTAGAACCTTTACCTACCCCATTGTCTTAAATGAGGATGAGGAAGCACCTATGAAAAACATTTCCCCATCCATTCTTCCTATCTTTCGAGGAATGTCCATAGAATATCCAGACCAATTCTTGTTTGAATTCAAAGTTCTATGCCAAACATATGACTACAAAACAGATAACCAGAAACTCAAACTCTTTCCTTCCACTCTCAAGGACTCTGCCATGAGGTGGTTTATGGGATTGGCCCCTAACTCCATTCATTCGTGGGAACAGATGGAGGCTGACTTTTTGGATAAATACCAAGACTACTACAGGGGAAGAGTAGGAGGGAAGAATTCTTTTAGATAAGACAAAAAGAAGATGAGAATCTGGAAGATTACTTAGACATATTTCTTTTTGTCGATAGGAAAAGTGGTCATCAGTTGAATACAGAGATAAATAAGACAATCTTCCTTAAAGGACTTGATGATGAAGCAAAAGAATCCCTCCATCTCATGGGAGGAGGTGATGTACACAAACTCACCATGGAACAAATTGCTGAGTTATGTAGGAGCTACTCTAGAACAAGAGGAGGCATTAGAAGAAGGAAAACATCAATACATGCCTCTGGTGCCTTAGAACTTCTAGAGGAGCTGGCCAATATGAAAACAAACATTTTGACACAGTTAACTTCAACCCTGGATGGATTGAAAGCTAAGGATAAAGCTGCAAAAAAACCTCTAGACATATATTGTCCCAGATGCAGGAAAAGACACCCTTTGAAAGAATGTCCTCTAGATATCACAAAAATGTGCATGATCTGTGATGTCCCTAAACATGACACCAACCATTGTACTCTCCTACCTCAGTTGAAAGAAATATTAAACACTATGACTCAAACAAATGGAGAAGTAAACTTTGTTCAAAGATCAAATAATCAGTCTGCTTATGCCCCTAGACCTACTCAGAACCCTTGGATGATGTCATGGCCCAATCAGACCCCCCACCAACTTGGGGACAACCTGATTGGACACCACCAAACTGGATGGCCTACCCAAATCCACAACCATGGATGCCTCCATATAATCAACAAGGCTGGACACCACCAGCCAATGCACATCCATGGCCAAACCAACAATGGTCACCCCAACAGAACTATAATCAGCCAAGGAGGTTCACACAACAACAAGCTTTAATGCCACCACCACAACAAAATCACCAGTAGGGGCAAGCAACACAAACTCAACTTCCATCCCAGCCTGTCTCAAACCCCAAAAATCAACAAACAACCTCAATTAGTGAAGCAGGACAGGGTGAGACAATGCAAGTTAATGTCATTAATAACTTGTAGCTGAGACCTGGAAAGACAGTAAACAATCCTCCAATTGTTATTGCTGAGGTACCTGAGGAAAGAGAGAGGTAGTACTGAGGAAAGAGAGAGAACCAAACATGTTCCACAAATACCAGAAACTGGGGATGATCGGGAGAAAGACAAGAATGTGCATGCAACTCCTTTCCCAGAGAGATTAAAGGAAATACAGAATGGGGAAGAGACAACACTAGTTTAGGAGCTGAAAAAGTTGAATATAGAGGTCCCACTCTTGAGAGCAATAAGAGACATTCCTGAATTAAACCAAACCATTAGGAACCATTGCATAACGACACCAGGAAGGAAGAGGAAAGACCCATAAACAATCAAAGTGGAAGGAAATCTAGTTGACCTTGTAGCTGGAAAACTTCTTTCACCAAAATATGGGGACCCTAGGAGTCCAGTCATTACTAATTTTGTAAATGGTTAGTCAATATCTAACATTTTGGTGGATCTCAATGCTGCCATCAATGTCATAACAATAGATACATTCAATTTGTTGTCTTTGACAGGATTACAGCCAACCAATACTGTCCTCCAATTAGCAGATCAATCCATTGTTGTACCAGATGGAGTAATTGAGGACGTCATGGTTACGGTTGAATCCTGGGAGTATCCAGTAGATTTTATGGTCTTACAACCTAAAGCTCAAAAGATGGGATATCCAGTTATCTTAGGAAGACCCTGGCTAGCTACTGTTGCTGCATACATTGACTGTAGGTCAGGAAAAATGACTATTTCAAATGGGAAAAAAAAAAAAAATATTTCTCTTTATCCTCCTACCCAGCCATATGTGGATGTTTGTGAATGTGTGTGGGTAGATTTTTCGGATACTAACAATATGAGTCCTGCTTATCTGGCCACCATTGCAGTAAAAAATCATATGGAAGAAATTACTGAGACATACCCAGTGTTTGATGAAGATACTGTGGCTATGGAAACCAAAACTGTGGCTACGGAAATGACTGTTTTGAACTCAGAAGAGAACAACATCACCTTGGTAAGTGAAATTTCTATAGAAGGTTGTGGAGAGACCTATGATTACCATGAAGGCCAAACATCAACTGATTTTCATTGTCCTTTAGCCAAGATTGTATCTTTTGAGAACATGACTATTTTTCACATGCTACAGCCTCATGCTTGTCCATTAAAATCTTTGATTGTTGAGACAGAACTGGCTATTTTGAAAGACACTAAACAAGTAACTATTGAGGTAGGAAAAGAATTGACTATTGGTAACAACTTAGAAGACAACCAAGAGACTAGGGTCATAGACATCTTGAGAAATCATTTGAAATATTTTTCTTGGGATTATACTGACATGAAAGGGATTCATCCAAGCATCTACACTCATCATATTTACACTGAGGATGTCAAACCAGTCAGACAACCACAATGAAGGATTAACCCAACACTAAGAGACATTGTCAAAGATGAAATAGAGAAACTGTTGAGGGTAGGATTCATCTATCCAATATCTGATAGTCAGTGGGTATCACCGCTTGTTATAGTTCCCAAGAAAAATGGTAAGTGGAGAATTTGTATAGATTATAGGGAGCTTAATAAAGCCACCAAGAAAGATTACTTTCCCCTACCCTTTATAGATCAGGTTTTAGACAATTTGGCAGGTAAGAAATATTTCTCCTTCTTGGATGGGTTTAGTGGATACAACCAAATTAGTATAGCACCTACTGATCAAGATAAGACCACCTTCACTTGTCCCTGGGGTACATTTGCATATAGAGTTCTACCATTTGGACTTTGTAATGCACCTGCCACCTTTCAGAGAGTAGTTTTAGCTATTTTTGCAGACCTCACCAATGACTGTGTTGAAGTTTATATGGATGATTTCATTGTGCATGGGTCTACCTTTGAGGAGTCTTTGAGCAATCTTGAAAAAGTGTTAACCAGATGTGAGCAACACCAACTCTCCTTAAGTCATGAAAAATGCTTGATAATGGTTGATCAAGGGATTGTTTTGGGTCATCACATCTCTGCTAGAGGTATCCAAGTTGATCCTAAGAAGATAGAAGTCATTACTAAGTTGCCTACACCAACAAATCAAACAGACATCAAAAATTTCCTTGGACATGCAGGTTATTATAGACTGTTCATAAAAAAATTTAGCAAAAGATTGTTGCACCAATGTTCTCTCTGCTGGAAAAAGACTGTGTTTTTGAATGGAATCCTCAATGTCAACAAGCTTTTGAAGTTATAAAGGAGAAATTGACCACTGCCCCAGTCTTGAGAGGACCCAATTGGGGTCAGCCTTTTCATATTCACACTGATGCTTCCAACACTACAATGGGAGTTGTTCTTGGATAGAAAGATGAGGAAGAGAAAATGTATGCCATCTATTTCATCAGCAAAAATATGACCCCTATAAAGAGAAACTACACCACTACAGAAAAAGAATTTCTAGTTGTTGTTTACTCTCTAAACAAATTCAGACACTACATTACTGGATATAAGATTTTTGTGTATACAGACCATTCAGCCATAAGATACTTAATGAACAAACTAGTAGTAGGGGGCATAATTATCAGGTGGTTACTTCTTTTGCAAGAGTTTAACTTGACCATTATTGATAAGCCTGGAAAGGCTAATGTTGTTGCTGACTTTCTTTGAAGATTGAATGTTTCAGGAGAAGGTGAGGCAGTTCAAGATCACTTCCCAGATGAGCACTTGTTTTGCAATATCAACACACCCTCCATGGTTTGTTGATCTTTCCAATTATCTAACTACAGGGAAGTTTCCATCTTATTTCACTAATAAATAAAGAAAGAGATTAGTCAGAAACAATGCTACATATAAGTGGTGCAATGGAATTTTGTTTAAATGTTGTCCTGACATGATTCTTTGTAGGTGTGTTTGAGAAGATGAGGTATATGACATACTGAGAGCATGCCATGATGAACCTAGAGGAGGGAATTACTCAGTAAAGAAAACAATTCATAAGGTCCTTGGAGCTGGGTACTACTGGCCCTCTCTCCACAAAGTTGTCAAGAAATATGTATGGCAATGTGATGCATGTCAACGAATGGGGAAACCCACTTTGTCTTTTGAAATGCCCCTCAATCCTCAACTGGTCTTAGGGCCATTTGAGAAATGGGGGATTGATTTCATTGGACCTATAGACCCCCCATCCTATGGAAAAGAGTACCTGCTGGTGTGCACCGACTATGTTACCAAATGGGTTGAGGTTCAAGCACTGACATCTGCCAATGAGGACGTTGTAGCTGACTTTCTGTACCACAGGATCATGCTAAGGTTTGGAGCTCCCAGAGCCATAGTATCTGATCAAGGACCTCAGTTCGTGTCCAACATGATTGAGGCATTTTTGAAAATTTACCAGATCAAGCATAGGAAATCATCACCGTACCACCCCCAATCCAATGGGCAGGTGGAAGTCACCAATAGAGAACTGGAAAACATCTTGACTAAAGTTATAAATGTAGATCGAAAGAATTGGGTGCCAAGACTGCCTGAAGCAGTCTGGGCATACAACACAACCTGGAAAACCACCACTGGTTTCTCCCCATATGAACTAGTATATGGAAAGAAGCCATTGCTCCCAGTGGAATTTGAATTACAGACCTGGAGAACAACATTAAAGATAGGAATTGACTTGGATGAAGCTCAACAAGATAGGGTGATGCAACTGAATGAACTGGATGAGATGCGGATGGAAGCACAACAACAAGCTGAGATCCTTCAACATCAGAGGAAGGTCTGGCATGATTCTCATATCAAGACCAAAAGATTCAAAGAAGGAGACTGGGCCCTGTTGTTTGACTCAAAATACCAACACTTCAAAGGGAAATTGAGGACAAGATGGTTAGGACCTTACCAAATTGAAAAGATATATGATAATGGATCTGTGAGATTGTTGCCAATTGATGGTGATAGAAGAACTTTGTTAGTGAATGACCATAGACTGAGGTTGTATCAACAACCCCAGGATAAAGAAACCTTCACTAAGGACATGCAACTGTGTGAGGAATTCAATTCAGTGGAAGACTTCAACTCTTCCAGCCATGAGTAGTTTGTTAGGAATATGCAAATAAAGGAAGAAGACCATAGTTCTGTTATAGTCCTCTTCCCCCTATATCCAAAAAACACAAAAATATGTTTTCTTTTATGCATGCAAATAAAGGTTAGAAGTGTAAATTATCAAAATGTGTATTAACCATAATTTCTTTTCAAATGTAGGAGGTGGAGTGCCAACGGTCAAAAGGATGTTGAGCTGGTAAGGTGATGTGTATTTACTTTTTTCCAAAGGTATTAACTATATTTGAACTTCCCAATGCACTTGATTAAAAACACAAAAACTAATCTAACGGAGTAATTGGTGAAATAAGAGGTAATGATGAATGAGTAAAGGCATGTTGTCACTCTTTTCGAAGGATGACATATGGCACGAGTGACAAGGATAGAAGTGTGGGAACCATGTTCATGAATTAAAATCTCGCCACCTTCAACAATCACATCAGTCCTTTCCGCCGTTATTCTATGCCACCATGATGCTATCATAAATTCACAAGTAGTTTGAATTCAAGCTACTGACATTGCACAAAACTACTCTGCCTCTTCCAAGAAACCATTGCCATTGCTCTGAAAATCTACCTCCTCACTGCTTTTCCCATTCCTATTGCAAACTAACCTATTCGATGGGGAAGAAGAATTCAGATCCGGAGTCTGTGGAACCACTGCTGAGGAATGTTGTCATCTCTCAGGTATTTCATGACGTAGGTTGGTTAAATTTTATTCAAAAATTTGAAGGGTTTGATGAATATTTTATTAAAGAGTTTTTGTCAAATTTTGAAGCAACTTGTTCTAGAGTAGGAGGGAAAAGGATTGAAATAGATAGCCAAATTGTTAGCACAATCTTTGGTCTTCCATATTTTAGACTTAAGGTTGTCACTAACTCCCCCCTCAAAGATTTGATAGCCCTTTTTCATGAGGAAGGGGAACCTCTTCCTGAGATAATAGTTAATCCCCAGGGGATTCAAAAGGGTATTAAAAGAGACAACTTACTGGGCCATTGGAAGGAGGTAGCTTCTTGGGTGAATAGGTATTTCATTTGTGATGGAAAACAATTAGTATTGGGAGGTGATACCCTGAATATTTTGACCCATTTGAAGAGAGGCAGGGAAAACCCTGAGCTCAAAGTCAATCTCCCCGAATATCTACAGATGCCATCATAAAAGTGGGACAAAAGTATAAAAGTGGAGGTGGTGATGCTACAATTAAGCACCCAAGGCTTATTCAGTTGATTTGTGTGCACCAGGCCTCAAGGAAACCCAAGAGGAAAGTAGAAAATATGACTGTAGGAGAAAGTTTGAGAAATAAGAAGGTCAAAGGGGCTCCTATGCAAATTTCTATCGAACCGGCCCATAACTCTCAGCCTAAGATTCAATCCACTCCTCAGTCTGTCCATGTGTTTATTAAAGATTCTACAGATGAAGATGAACAACCCCCTGAGCCTAGAACTTTGAAGAAAAAGGCTATCATGTCAACCCCTGCTCAGAGTTTGGTGAGAAAGAGAAGATCTAGTTCAGCAAGGAAGGATGTAGTTCCTGGACCTGCATTATCTGATGAAGGTGCAACCCAGATTTTAGAAGAGTTTGTTGGAACTGAGACTTCCTCTGCCCCAGGAGATCAGTCAAGGGATTTTGAGTTTACATCGGCCATTCCTGAGGAACAAAGCCATGTTGCGGAGGCATCAGAAACTCATTTGGAAGCTCTCGAAGATATGCCTACAACTCTGGAAATCCCTACGGTAGCTACGGAAACTACTGTACAAGGAATTGGACGTACAAAATCACAAAGAGATGAGGTTTTGAGGCAACACCAAGAGGAAATTGCTGCTCTAAAAGAAAAACTGAAAGGTATGGAAGCAACTCATTTGTCTCTTCAAAATGAGTTTGTGCAAAAGAATATAGAAAAAGATAAAGAAATAGATGTTTTGAGAATGGAAGTTACTAGTTTAAAGAGACAAAAGGATATTGGGTTGAAAGCATGGGATGATTTATCATCTCGTTGGACTCAACTCTCTCTTAGAAACAAGGAGTTGGTAGAAGAAAATAGAAAACTCAAGGAAGAGGTTGAATCCAGCTCTAATGCAAAGACAAAATTGGAAGCAATTGTTGAGTCTGTCTGTCCTTTAGCTTGTAAACTTTTAGCTTGCAGAAAACCATCTTCAGTTTATAGTTTATTTCTTCAAGAGTAATTTTATTCATGGCAGTTGCATAGAATTTGTTGTGTAGAGCCTCATGAGGCTCCTGATGGAAAAACCTTTTACAGATTTATCAGAGTTGTACTCCAGAAGTACAAAACTTGTTGTGTGAATTTTATCTCCATAACATGATGGTTTCAAATGTTCCTGATTTTTTCATAAATCTGTCAGTAGGAGAGTTTCAGTTGAAATATTTTCAGTCATTGATAAGGAATCAAATTGTGTGGGAAGAACAGACTGACATCTTTACACAACAGGCCAAAACTGTTGGTTTTTACATTCGACCTCAACACCATAATGATGTTTCAATGAAGAAGGATTTTAGGTCTTTGTATTACCAGGTTGGCATTGGTAGACACACCTCTGAGATCTTGGAAAAATGTGTCCAAGAATTTGAAGCTTACTATCAGCAAAAATTTGGTCAAGCTATGACAGCCTGTGACAAGAGATGGGACACCTTGAATCTACCACTGAAAATAAGGGAAGTGATTTCTCCTCAAAATCCCAGCTGGAGCATGAGAAGGGGAGATGTACTTGTGGAAATTATTCAACAGTTAGCACAAAAAGGGAACAATGAGTATAATGATGAATGGGTTGGGGCACAAGTTAGACCTCCTCTGCTTCTCAGCTCAGTGACTACTTGGCAAAACAATGCTCCTTAATCAAATGAAAGCTTTACATCATGGGTAGAAACTATGTTTGCAAACCAAGGATGTAAGGGCACCAGGAAACAATATGCAAATCAGTTTGAAGAATATGACATGGTGAAACAACTTGAACAACAACAATCAAGTCGGAGGTAGTTTGCACGAGGACTTGCAAAAGGTAAAGTGCAGGGGAGATGAGTCCATAAATTGACTCATCATAACATCTATATAACTATAAAATTTACTCCTAAAAACATTAATCAATGCATGGGAATGTTCTAAATAGTTATATCTAAAGTAGAAAGTGATGCATTTCCCCTTATTCTGTCTTATGTGAACTAATGTCCAATGGAACTTCCACTAACTGCTTTGTTGAGTGATTTGGTGACATATGCAGGATGATGAGGCACATTTTCTACCATTTTGTGCAGTCACAGTCAAAGGAGACTGAGTCCACAACCACTATGCCATTTTGGAGGTTGACCCTTAACAAACTACAAACTAGGGCCCCTGCTTCTAGTAGAGTTATGGGGCATCATGGAACTTTTATGAAAATGTCATTGGTTAATATGTTGCCTATAGTTGTGGCATGTGTTGTAATCAGTTGTGTTTATAAGACACCTCCTTGAACTGTTTCTTAGTTAGTTTTTACCAGTATTACAGTAGTTAATAGACATAAGTTATTTTTCAGTTGCTCTCTCTGAATTATGTAATAGACTTATTTTTGATCAATACAATACATGATATTTTTAGGATACGTTTGTGTTAAGAGCCTCAATCCTGAAGTAGAGCAAGGGCCCACTCGACTGAGGATATTGAAGGACTAGCATTTCATGAAAAAAATTTACATTTACTAAGTTCTAGTTTTAATATCTTGGTTTGGTGATTATCTGAATGCAATCTTGTATCTCTTTATTTCAGAAAATTTCCTTTACTTGTCATTTCATTAAACAAGAATTCCATTTCAGCAAATCATTTCCTTTAACAAGCATTTCATTCAGTAACTTTTTTTAGAATAGATGCATAGACTTTGCATTTGAGTTTAGAAGCTTTTGATTTTCATTAGTTTAGACCTTTACTTGCTTTCAGTAGTTAAGTATTATAGAACAAGAAAATTGATACCAAACAAACCCCCACATATAGAGAACCGCCATAGTAATTGAGTTGCATATCAACTTCTTTGCATATAACCTTGAACACAACCCTGGTCTATAATGACATTTACCAAAGAGATATTTGAGTATCATGCAAATGATGAAATGATGTAACTCTTACCATCCTTCACCAAGTGGTATCGGTTGGCTCTTCTCTTGAAGATGACATCCTTGATATACAAGTATGTGTTGCCAAACACTACACCACACACATCAAGTGGAATGATATCCAAAGTAGTTTCATCGATGAAATTTTTATCAAAACCAAACATAATTTTGCATTATTTGGTAACCTTTATGTCTACACATTTCTTCACCCAACCCAATGAATGTGGATCTAGATGATTGTAAGTCTCTATCTTATCAACTAAATCCTTATTAAATTATCTTGAGAACAAACATGAAAAGAACATCCACTTTGGTTTTCTTCATTTGGATTTTTATATGAAATATATTAGTAAGTTCATTTTCTTATACAACATTATTATTACCCAAACATATCTCTCTACGAATGGAGGTACAACACATTATCTCATCTAGGTCTCTTCATTGCAAAATATCTCCTCCACTTAGAGGGAAGCCATGAATTTGTTTTTATTCTTCTTATTTTCAAAGGGATGTAACTCTGGGTAGAGCTTCCAACATTTTTCCTCACAATGAGTGTTAACATCACAATGACCACAATTAACTTTAGTATCCTTCTTAGAAATCGAAGTCACATTCTTCATACCTTTCCCTTTTTCCTTCTCCTCTTGCTTGGTGTCATACTTTTTGTTTGAAGCGATAGATGAACTCTTCTTCTTATCCATCTCTAGATAGTGGGCTTGAGAACAATCCTCATCTGCATTCCCTGGCTTGGCCAAGGGAACTCGTCTCCTCAAGTGGCTATTTATTTCACCAATTTAATTCATGAAAAATTCATAGTCCACTACATATTTTCCCATTTGGACAACATTCGTTTGGAGTTCACTGGTGTACTCTTACACATTCTAGCCTTGCTTCTGTTTGAGATATTGCCAATACATGGAGCTCTCTGTTTGAGATATTAACACCTTAATTTCATCCGACTTAGAAATAAGAGGAAGCTTACTAACAACCAAAGAATAGACATATATTTCAAACCAAGTTAAAGCATGATTGATTAATTTTAACCTTGCAATCAAGAACTATTGAATCTCATTGATTTGATGCAAATTGAAATATACCTCAAGTTGAGCTAGCCAATTGTCTAGCATCTCGACATTCACATCCCCATTATAAGGTTGAATTTCTATGTTTGCTTTTTCTTTGAATGGAGGAGGAATAAGGCTGACATGGGGTTGTTGTTACTCATGCTCATGAGTTTCTTCTTTATTGTCTCCTAGTGCCTCTTTTGGAACACCAATATTCTCCATGAGAAATGCCATGATGGACTCCAACTTTCCCATAGACAAGGAAATATTTCCCACATATTTGGGCATAATTTCCACACTCACCTCCAACTTGTAGAAATGTTATTCTTTAGTTTCACCAACATATTCACCATGAGCCATGTTTCAGATTCCTTGCTTCCACTTCTTGGTGACAATATATGCTTCATAAGGAATAAGGATACCTTCACCACTTTCACTACCCTTCTGGGTGAAGGGCATCTAATTAAAAATTTCAACACAATTTAAACCACAAAAAAATAAATTGATCTTAACTACTCTTATACCAATCTGATCCATAAACTACATATTTTGTACAATAAGCAAATCCTATCTTAATAATAATGAATGATAAGACTAAGTGTTGGCTAGATTTTATGTTAGGCTAAACATATAACCTAGGTAGTCATGGGATAAATCCCCTTCATTTAATGATGAAGCTCCATGTGAGGTATTTATTTATTTATAATTATTTTTTGGGGTATTACTTTAATCGAATAACTCATGAACCATAACTAAACAATTTTGCAACAAGTAAGCAGATTATGTTTTGGGAATAGTGCGTGGACTAGAAATAATGTATATAAGTGTAAAGGAAAGGGAAATGTACTTCAGTAATAAGTATATTACAGAGCTTAGTTGCACTGTACAAAGAATAAAAAACATCTTTAAAATCTTCACAACTTTAAGCAAAATGAAAAGAAATTAATCCAGATTTAGAATTTTAAGATAACACAAAGTTTACCATAAAATCCTCATAGGATGCACATTCGAAACTTCTAGTAAACACAAAGTTTAACCAAAATCCTTCTTCTTATTCAATTCAACTGTCAACTATTTACAATGTGCACATCTAGAATTTCAACACAAAGTTTGAGATATATAAATTCATGCATAAAATTACAACAGTTTGTTGCCAAAAAGTTCCATCCTTTGACCCGTAGGCCTCTCTCTTCTATTTATAGTCATAACAAGAAATACAAAAGAGTAATATCCATTATACTTCATAAAGGTAACTGCTATAAAATCTACGAAGAGTTGAGAACTTTCCTCCTCAAAATCTTTATTTGCATTGCCACGCATGATATTTTCAGAATGTTGATTATTTAAAACAAGAATAACTATTCTATCCACTATCATCTAAGTAATTGAATTTATCAAACAACTTAAAGTAATCAGTGATTTTAACTGAATTACTTAAGTCTTACAATGAATATTACTTGATTACAGTACATAGGAAAGAAGAAATAAGAAGAAGAAAACAAAGAAGAAGAATTATTCCAACTGTAGAACCTCATTCTTTATTTTTCCCTTTTTGTTGAAGAAGAAATTTGCCCATACTGCATTAAAATTGGTAGCACTGCTGCCTGGAACTGTTCATTTCATGTTGGAAGTATTTTTTTTTTCATTTTTCTCCTAGATACCCTTTCCAAAATTAGATATTTTGGATTCCATGATGTAGAGGAGGTCGAGAGATTTCCAAAAAGTCCAAGATCTTGAAAAATGGAGCTCTTGGTCAAAATTTATGGCCAATAGGGTTTTTGACCCCATTATTACTTCTCTTTGTAGTGTATTATCGGCATTTTACTTATTATTGCATTACTGTTTCACACTGATTACTATTGCTTAAGTTTTTTTCCATTTTCTCCCACTTAATCCCACCAAAAACTGATTTTCATGATTCCATGGTGTAGAGGACATCAAAATATTTGTGGAAAGTCCAAGATCTCAAAAAATGGAGCACCTGAGAAAAAGTTATGGCCAATAAGGATTTTGACCCCCCATTACTGCCTTCCAGTGTATTGCGGGTTTTGACAACTGCTTTACTTATTTTTTAACTGAAGTAAATAAGTTTTTTCATTTTCTTAGGGATTTTACCCTACCAAAAAACTTGATTTTCATGATTCCATGGTGTAGAGGACGTTGAGAGCTTTTCGGAAAGTCCAAGATCTCAAAAAATGGAGCACTAGAGCAAACATTATGGCTAAAATAAGTTTTCAAAATTCCCTTCTTTGCGGGATTTCCAGTGACCCCCCATTACTTATTACTTGTAAAAGTAAAGCAATTTCTCTTTCTTTGTGGGATTTTGACATGACTTTACTTCTTTACTTTATGAAGTAAATAAGTAGTTTGAAATTACGATAAACTAGGTCCATAGTTTGTGGATTTTGCAACTACATTACTTGCTTACTTTCTAAAGTAGTGGGATTTAACAACTGAGGGCATTAATGGTATATTGATTTTGCTAAAGAAGGAAGTAGAAATTCTTTAGTTTTCCGGGAGTTAGCAACTACTTTTTACTTGTGATTTGGGACAAGTTAACCCCCAAAAGCTTTACTGAATTAAAGTAGTAATGCGGGTTTTAACATTACTTTACTTCTCAATCTTTCATACGGGTTTGATTTAGCATTTACAAACTAAAATTACTTTGATTTAGAAGTAAAGCAATGGAAGTAAATAAAACTTACTTTTTTTAAAAATTACTTTTCTTAGCAACTTTAACAAGTAGACTTATTACGGTTTATGCAAGTAAAGTAAGGCCACATTAATTTAACAAAGAAGAAGTAAAGTTATTTTGTGGGTTTTACAAACTACTTACTTGATTTAAGAAGTAAAGTAAATCCCAACTATTTAAACCCATAAAATGAATAGTGCAAATTGGGTTTTGGAGGAGGGACTTACTGCATTTGAAGTAAAGTAATTTGAGAAACCGATTGGTCTTAACAGAGTAAGTACTTAGCTTTTTAGGACTTTTAGGAAATTTTGAGAAAATGGGTATTTCTCCAAATGCTTCCAAGTAACCTCTTGCAACCTTCTGGAGAAAATCTAGAGAAAAATCTACAAAAATTTAAAATGGGTATCCCAAGATTTCTAAGTGAAATATTTGGGGACACCAATTGGCTCCATCTATGGACATCTTTATTTCTACCAGAATGGAAGAAATGGAGATGAGATCCCAACATCTCTGGTTTCAAGTCTTGTCCATTGGGCTATGGAGTTGAGTTTAACCTTGAAGAAATTGATCTTTTCCTTTGAAAATTTTCCTCCTGAATCTGTGATGAACTTAGCACCGAACTGGAACTGCCTGATGACTGCTAGCTAGAAATTGATCTGTGGAGCTCTAAATAAAGCTCAGAAACTACTCCAACTATCTGATTTGATCCTGAAGAGAACTGAGCATGGAAACAAAAACTTACAAAAACTATATACAAACATGTAAAATCATACATGTCCCAAGTGGAAACATGTAGAGTGTGCACAAGCACTTATTTTTCTGAAAACAAAACTACCTACTCTACTTTAACCAGAGGCAAAGGAAGCTCAAATGAATCCTGCAACAGGTAGGGAGAAATAACTACCTTTCCTCACAAACTTAGACCATGTAATTGATTTTTCATTGAACATGGTCCTTAGCAAGAGTGAAAAACTATTCTGAAGTTGGTTCTCCACCCTTCTTACCAAAGTATCAACAACAAAAAATAAAATAAATACCTCCTTTAGTTGTTCTGTATTTGGATTTGAGAGGTACTGTGGTTGATCTTTGGTGCATTGTAGCTCATCCTCATGCTCTGAAATAAGCATGACTGGTTACAACTCCTCTTGGCTCTAAACTAGCCAGATATCTTATTGGGCAAGGCCTAATCCTCATGATTTTCTCATTTCTTTGAAGCTTTCCCCCATGAATGGGGGCAACCTGCAGACTTTCCTTTCCATGAATAAAGTTGCATGCAAGTCGATCTGATCCTTGTTTCTCTTCCATAGACAACTCTAAAAAATACTCTACCTTCTCTTTGATGAATTTTTATTTTGCAATTGATTCATCATGGTTCTCCTCATGCAGACAATTTGGGTACAGGCTCTTCTTTGACCATTTCCTCCATGGCTGATTTGTGGGAGTTTTCTGCAGCAAGAGGCTCTTGGTATTGGAAGATAGATGGTGAAAATGCATAAGCAGTGAATTCAATGGCTTCTTCTTCTTCAATGCAATCTTCCAGATCTGATAAGAAATCAGCCTCATTTTCATGATTCATAGTCTAAGTAGCCAATGTTGGAGTCACCAACAGGGTCTACAAAATCATGGTCTTCAGGTGGATCACAGTCAACAACAGCTTGATCTTCTTCATTCACTCCTACATTGTTCCTTGGGGTAGCTTCAATTACCAGTCTTTGAGGAGCAACATTGTTATTCCTAGTAGGAGCAACATTGTTACCTTACATCAGTTGCTTCTTTATCTACAACATATCATTTGTCAATCTTTGTAGCAGTAGATCAAAAGTACTAGCTGAAGTAGAACCTTCAACCTTAGGAGTTGAATGCTTGATTTTACCTGCCATGATAAGATCATCCTCTACTTTGATAGCAATGTTTTGAGCTGCCAACAAGTTAGCAGGACATTCTCTATGCAGCTGATAACCAACTTCAGGTGATAAATCATTAATGAAAAATACCTTCTGATTTTCATCACTAAGGGAAGTAGTAGGAGGAATTTTACAAAGTATCTTTTGAAACTTGGAAATGAAATCCCTCATGTGTTCATGTGGTTATTTTTTCATCTGGATGAGTTGTGCTAACAAAGCATGTGAATCTTCTATGGGTTTGAATCTGGCTTCAAACCATGTTCTCATAGTAGCCCAGTTGGTGATACATCTAGGTGGAAGGTGATAAAACCATTCTGCAGCAGTGCCCTGAAGTGTCTCAATGAACAGTCGAACAGATACATCTTCATGAGGCACTCCTAGAACTCCACAAGCTACAAAAAATGTAGCTATATGATCATCTAGGTGTTGCTTCCATCGCCATTGAATTTTGGGAAATTCTTACATGATCTGCATGGAAATTCATGCAGTGGTTGAACCAATGCAAGAGGGCCAATAGCTGGACCCTAAGGAACCAGAGCTTGTGGTTGTTGCACAACCATGAAAAGTTGTTTATAGAGAATTATTCTTGAGTGTACACCATTCTTGCCATCTTGACACTAGAAAGAAATAATAGAACAAAGCAGATATGGAGTCACCTAATTATTTTTTTATAAAAGACAATTTTTTTTACATGGGAGTACCAAAATATCAACGCTATTTTTTTTATAAAAGACTCCGGGATAGGGAGATTAGCGCTATTTTTTCTTCCCCAGTGGAAAAAACTGTTGGCTATATTTTATGCATGGCTAAACACAAAACCTAGGCAGTCATGGGATAAATCCCCTTCATTTATGGTGAAGCTCCCGTGTGATGTATTTATTTATTCTAACCTATTTTAAATTCGGGGGTATTACTTTAATTACAATAGCTCATGAACCATAGCTAAACAATTTGCAGCAAGTAAGCAGTTGTGTTTGGGAAATTGTACTAGGAAAGAAGAGAAAGGATGTGGAAAATAAATAGCAGTAAAGGAAAGGGAATGTGCTTGGCAACAAGTAGATCACAGATCTTATTGTAGCCATACAGAATAAATAAATACTTTAATGATTCTCACAATTTAAGCAAATGAAAAATAAATGCATTCAGATGAGAATTTAAGATAACACAAAGTTTACCATAAAATCTTCACAAGATGTACAACAAGACTTTAGTAGACACAAAGTTCAACCAAAATCCTCCTTCTTCTTATTCAATTCCAACCATTTATAAATGAACATCTAATTATTTCAACACAAAGTTTGAAACAACAATGCACAAAGTATAACAATAACTTTTCCAAAAAGTTCCTTTGATCCTTTGACCCGTAGGCCTCTCTTCTATTTATAGTCATCATAAGGAAAATACAAGATAGAAATATAATTATACTTCCAAATGTGCCTAACTACAAAACTATGAGGAGTTGAGAACTTTCCTCCTCAAAATTCTCATTGCATGCCACACATGAATTTAGAATGTTCTACCATTTAAAACAAGAATAACTACACATCCACTATTACAAAGTAATTGAATTTTTCAAACAACTTAAAGTAATGGTTTTAACTTAATTTTACAATTACTTAAGTCTTACAATGAATATACTTGAATGAGAATAATAAGAATAAGAATAGAAGAAGAAGAAGAATAAATTATTCCAAGCTGAAGAACTTCCTTCTTTCTTTTCCCCTTTTTTCCTGAAGAAGAAATCTACCCATACTACATTAAATTTGGTAGCACTGCTTCCTAGGAACTGTTCATTTCATGATGGAAGAGTTTTTTTTCATTTTTCCATTTTTCTCCCATCTTCCCACCAAAAATTAGATTTTAATGATTCCATGGTGTAGAGGAGGTCGAGAGCTTTTTTAGAAAGTCCAAGATCTCAAAAAATGGAGCACCTGAGCAAAAGTTATGGCCAATCAGGTTTTTGACCCCCCATTACTGCCTTCCAGTGTATTACGGGTTTTTCAACAACTGCATTATTGTTTTCACAGTGAACTGTAATTTTTTTACCATTTTCTCCCACTTACTCCCACCAAAAACTGATTATCATGATTCCGTGGTGTAGAGGATGTTGAGAGCTTTATGAAAATTCCAAGATCTCAAAAACTGGAGCACCGGAGCAAAAGTTATGGCCAATCGGGTTTTTGACCCCCCATTACTACTTTCCAGTGTATTGCGGGTTTTGAACAGTTGCATTACTTGTTTCACACTGAAGTAAAGATTTTTTTCCATTTTATCCACTTACTCCAACTTACCCCAAAAAACTTATTTTCATGATTCCATGGTGTAGAGGATGTTGAGAGCTTTCCAGAAAGTCCAAGATCTCAAAAAAATGAAGCACCAGAGAAAAAGTTATGGAAAAAAAGAGTTGTCAAAATTCCCTTCTTTGCATGACTTCGACCACCCATTACATATTACTTGCAAAAGTAAAGCAATTTCTCTTCTTTTTGGGATTTTGACATGACTTTACTTGACTACTTTGTGTTTGAAGCAAGTAAATTAGTTTGAGAATGCCTGATAAGCTAGGTCCACTAGTTTTGTGGTGTTTGACATGCACATTACTTTCTTACTTTACCAAGTAAAGCAATGTCTGATTCCAGCATAATGAGGGCTTAAGTAACATCGATTCTGCATGTGGCAAAGAAGGAAGTAGAAATTCCCTTTGTTTTGTGGTGATTTTGCAATTACTTTACTTGATATTGTGAAGCAAGTAAAGTAATTCTGAAAGCCTTGATGAATTTCCTTAGTAATGTGGGTTTAGAACATTACTTTACTTCTCTACTTTCATAAGTAAAGTACATTATCAATTTAGCAGCACAGTTAAGAAGTAAAGTAACTTCTTTGTCCACATTTAGTGCAAAGAAGGAACTAAGTAATAGTTAGAAGCAATTTGGTTTAACAACTTCTTAGCTTGTAGAATTTTACAAGTAGACTAGATTCGGTTTAGTGCAAAAAGAAGTAAGGCCACATCAATTTACATTAAAGAAAGGATAAAGTAGTTAGTTCTATGGGTTTTACATAACTTAGCTTATTTTCTTTTAAGAAGTAAAGTGATCCTATTTTAGCAAGATAAGGAAATAGTGAAAATTGGGTTTTGAGGAGGACTTACTGCAACTTTGAAGTAAAGTAATTTGAGAAACCTGAATTACTTAACAGAGTAATTCACACTTAGCTTTTTAGGGACTTTTGGGCATTTTGGGCAAATGGGTATTTCTTCACTGCTTCCAAGTAACCTCTTGCAACCTCCTGAGAGAAAACTAGAGAAAAATCTGCAATTTTTTAAAAGGGGTATCCCAAGATTTCTAAGTGAAATATTTGGGGACACCTAGAGGAAAACTATGATTAAAATTAGTGAAGGAAATAAGAACACCTAAAAAATGGGGTAGAAAATTAGAAATTGTTATGGCTACGCTTGTTTCAAAAATTCAAATTTCACTTCTTGGAACAAATCCTAATTATGTTCCATTTACTAGAGTGTATATTAGTGAATTTCTAGATCTGCAAAGTGATAATATTATTAGAAATTTGTTTGAAAAAATAATTAGATATTATGATCTTATCATTAAAATATAATTGGCATAGGAAATATGTTGGAGTATAATAGAATTATAAATTTCTAAAAATGTGTCTTTCTTGTCTAAAATTAAGAAATATAGGCTATAAAGTACGGAGCTATGGATCCTATGGAATTGGACACATATAACTCTTCCTCAAATCAAAGCAATTCAGTCAACTAAGACACAATGATAGGGGACCTTTTAGAAACCACCACATTGTGGGATGATCAAACTAAATTTTGATGGTGCATCCAAAGGTAATTCTTGAATAGGTGGTGGTGAGCTATGGTTTGGATATTTCTTCATTTCTTGGGCCCCAAATAATGAAGTAAAAACTACATGTCTATTGGAAGGTTTTGGTTTGGCTACTGAGAAAGGGTATAGGAACATACTAGTTGAAGGGGATTCCATGATTATGATCACTTCTATGAATAAATGGGCCACACCTAAATAGAAATTGAATCAAAAATTGTAAGGATATTGTTTATTGGTTAATGGTTTATAGTCCATTTCTTTTCAACATGATTTTCAAAAAGTAAATGGGGTTGCAGATTTCCTATAAAACGTGGGCATTGGTTTAGATCTTCTCTCTTCTATTATTGAAAATGACCCAGCTAACTAGTTTGCACTTAAGGAGTACTTATAGATTGAAGAAAATTCTATAAAATAGGGCTTGTGGAAGGGCCAGAAATGCTACAAAGCATAAACATTTGATTATTAATTGCTACAAGGAACATCTTGTGAATAAGAAGGATGGGATTTTTTGAACCGGTATTAATCAAGAGATATTTGTTTGTAATTTTTTTCAATAGCATCTTTATGAGGGCATATTGACCAAAAAGGTCTTCTTAGTCTATAAATAAGAGCCAATTTTTCTCAAGAAGTATTTTTTGGTGGTATTGAGCTAAAATTGATCATGTAAAAACAAATTGATATTATTTATTTGTTATCAGTTGCCTATTTGTATACATTTGCAACCATGTGTTAAGATGGTTGATGATTTGTAGCCAATGGAAACTTTTAAATATGTTTTATGATATCAATAAAAGGATAAGGGACCCACCAACCCTCTTTTACCAATTTAGAAAAACAATAAAGAAACTTTCTTCATCATTTTTGCCATAAGGTTAATTTTGTAAAATTGTTGAAAGTTCTTTTATACTGTAATTTATGATATTCTTATCTTCTTTATTATTTAGTTTACATTAAAATTTCATTTAATCTATATTATAATTTTATTTAGTTTATATTATGACCCAAATAACAATTCATATAAGTCTTACAAGAAAGAGTAGAAGCCTTATAATTTAGGCAATCTATGCTTGAAAATCATTATTTAATCAATAGACATGACCAAAAAAACATAAGGTAATTCTTTATGGTTGTACATAGCTTATTCTAATATATTTACAAAAAAAATTATAAAACCAACTAGAAGATACATAGATGATATTAAAATATTTACAATGAAATTCATGTAACCAACTGATTCACTTTTTTGAGAAATGAATATTTAATTCCTTTTGAAGTTTTAAATGTTTTAAATAACATACATGCAAAGGATGAATAATGTTATAGGTGTATGTTTTTATTTAATTAACTTTCAACATTAATTTCACAAATCAGAATAACACTTTTCAAATTGATAATTAATCTAGCAACTATTAAAACAAAGGGGAGAGAATGCACTTAGTTGATTCTGTGTGGATCTTGAAGATTTTAAGTGGTCTAAGTGTAGGAATAGGTTGATTTAGAACTGTAAAGGCTTCGTTATTGAAACTATAACCTGAAGTTGAGCTTGGTCAAAATTGTACAACTAGGTCAAAAGCATTTTATGGTCCTGGCCCTTTTATACCGTGTTGGACCTACTTGTAATCTAGTTTTGTAACTTCCTAAGTTCTTCACCTACCTGGAAATGAGTATCGCTTTGTGTCAATATTTTTTCTCACTTTTAGAATGACTATATAAAATATGCTCAAACCCTAGAACCCTTGTAGTGTAAGAAGAAGCTCCTGCAAAACAAAGTTAGGTGGGTTGTGGGAACCCATGTGCGCCACTAACGTCACCACTACTCAGAATAGAGATCAAACCACACATCATTCTCCTAGTATGTGATATCTATCTTAGTGTAATCAAAACTTGACAACCATGCTTTGACAATGTGTTGCTTAATTTTCACACTTATTCAAATACTTGGAAAGGGTCACTCTGCTTACTTGTAGAATGAAGATGGTGACTCCTAGACATGGAAGGAGACTTCAATCCTATAGAAGGTGCTACCCTAATGGATTTTCATGAGTTATTTTATAATTTAGGGAGCTTGGAGTGCCTTTTGTGTTTCTTTTACATGAAGAGCTCTTAAAGTGTCAAGTTACTTAATGAGGCATAATTGACTTGTTTATATATACTTAAGATTTTTATGTCATAAAAGGATGACCAAGGGGATATATTTGCCCATAATAATTTAATAAGATATAAATGATTATCCTAAAACATGTTGGTCCAAAACTATATGGTGGGGTCGGCTTGTAGATTTGTACAAACCGACCAAAAATTGTAGTTTTTGCCCAGGAGGGGAAAAGCATGTTTTGACTTTATGGGTTAGAGGATGAATGTTTCTAGGTTATTTTTGTGCAATTAAACTTCAAAAAAATGATGACAAATAGGTGTGAAAATATAATCAAGTAATCAAAGAGCTATTAAGGTGTCATAAGCAAGAGTTAGGAGAGTGCATTTGTACATATAAGTGTACAATGTCAAGATCAACAATGTCAAAGGATAGATTGCCAAATTTGAGTTTCTAAACCAACAGAACAACCTATACCATTGAAAATTAGATATCAACCCAAATATTTCAACCATAGTAAGAATGCCACTATAGTGCACTACCACCATGATTCAACCCCCAATATTTTGAATAACTACCCCCTCTTTCTGAGCTAAAAAATCATGGGATCTATTTATTTTTAATTTAATAGACAACATCCAATGATAGAATGGGCCTTCGGAGAGTCTCAAGCTTTAACATTGGTAAAGTAAAATCCACCTCTAGATTACCATGATTATACAAGACAACTAGCTCTGTAAAGGAAGCAACAGTTGCAAACAATTGTTCTAACTCTTGGAAAGCTTCCACAGTAACCCAAAATTATAAAAATAGTGAAGCCAAAGGAGAGGGAGACATCAGAAAATCTATTTCCAATCCATGTCGATATGTAGCCTTAATACAATAGACTGATGTGGCAAAAGTATTTTTATTGGGGTGAATGTGTAAAATATTATCAAAAAAATATGTTTTTGTTCTTAAGTTAACACAATGACAAGAAATCAGAGCCAAATATTCATCTACTTATACATATTGTATGGCCTCCATCACTTATCCATTTGAATCACAAAGACACAACGAATGTTAGTTGCTTTGATTTTATCGAGGGTTGAATCTAAGGGAAGAACAAATTCTCTATGGCTAGAAATAGAATGGAAAACAAAGTCGAGTGGGTAGATTACTAATTGATTACAAATTAAACATATAATTCCATCTCATGAGTAGCAAAAATCTACACACATGATAACATAAATTACGAGTCACCTCTAACATAACTATCGAGTGACATGTATAGGTGTCGTGGAGGGGAAATTTTCTACCAATAAATCGCGTATCATAATTTCACCCCTAATATACTAAGAATGAGACATTTAAAGTGGATTGTCTATGACATATTAGACAAGTCTTTGTTATTACTAGCAATTGCAAATGAGTTGCAAGTTACGCCGGAGAGGGATTGATTTTTTTGTATACAATATAGTTTGGATACAAAGTGAAGGTGAATTGTATTTGTATTGCATTACAAGTGGGGTTCACGAACTCTTGACATTGCTGTGAATGTTAGTCCTTGACGGTCAACATTTCTGATGTCTACTGTGGCCTTGTCAAGAGTTAGGCCTTGTGATTTGTGGATGGTGAGGCCCCAAGACATTTTTAGTGGGATTTGGTGATGATTTCCATGTGTGACAGGAGAAAGGGGCAAGTGGGTTGGGTTGAGTATGTCCCATGGGGGCCCTTGGTAGTGTTTGAAGTTGACAACAACAAAGGATGGCAAGTCCGGTGGTTGTGTTTCTGGGTTGTACACGACATCTGTCACTTGCCCGAGTGCACCATTAACCAATCTTGAGCTAACCCATAAGTTAGATGTCAACATGACCTCTTGTCCAGTGCATAGGAAAACTACTGGGTCTAGTTGAGTGTCGTTGATGTTTGAGTCAGAGTTATGTTTTCCTTATTCTGCGATGCTCATTGCAATTGGTACGTGTAAGGATTTTAGCATTTTTTTATTGTGCTTACTTGCTAGGTCCTTTGTTGCAAATAGGTGCTTCTCAGTCATGAACATGGATTGCTTTGAGGTAGACATGCATGAATTTGTACGTGACATGAGAAGAGACCAATCCTTAACAGTTGTTTCTGCATTTCTGATGTTGGTCAACATTTCTCTGAATTCAAGTTGTGTCGAGTTTAATCCTTGTTGCCTAAAGTTTGTGTCCAAGGTGATCACGGTATCAAAAGCATGCCAAAGGGAGCTTCCTACTTTGTTGTTTGCATATAATGGTACATCATTGACCGGAGGGAGCTGGCCTAAGTCACCCACCAAAATCATTGAACAGTTACCAAATGCATGGTTACTATGTTGGGGGAATGCCTCACAAAGTCTTTTGTTAATGTTGTGTAACATTGTAGGACCTATAAAGCTCAATTCATATATAAGTATGTAATGTAAGACACTCATACGCTCTTGAAAGATTGCTAGGGCTTGTCCTTCGAGAGGTTTCATGTCGGATATGGGTATTCGGAGGGAAGAATGTATAGTAGATGATTTTATATTGAATGTAGCAATACCTGTTGGGGCTAGTACAAGGAGGGAAGATTTAAATTTGCTAGTCATATTTTCAAGCCCATTTCTTATGCATTGTATGAGGTATGATTTTCCCATACCAGCGGTTCCCTGAATGATCATCTTCAATGGTGGGTGTTTCCCTTGTTGAGTTGCATGGGAAAGTACAATTGAGTATGCAAGGTGTTGTTTTGATGATAGTTGCAGAGTGTCTAATTGGGTAGGTGGAGTAACAAGTGGTGGTGAATTTTCAATGCGGGCAAGGTCTATGAATTTAGGTGCACTTTTTGAAGGCAGCAAAGGGATGAATGCACATTCCATCATGTTAATGTCAAAAGTAAAGAAGCCTATCATGTCTACATCATCAATGTTGTATTGAGTGTGGGGTGAATGCGTGATAGATTATCCCATCAATAGTTTTTGATTGCTAATGGATTAGATCCTGAGAGTTATGTCATCATACGTGTCCAGGCAGTTTCTTTAGAGTAGTGGCTCTAATTAACATGGTAAAAGGGATGTACGAGTTTTTCAATTTTTCCCATTGGTTAGTTATTTAAAGTAGAGATGCCAATGTTGTTGGATAGTCGAAAGGGTTTATAAAGCAGAAGCTCTGCCCTTAAAATCC